>JAUTDX010000694.1:0-102898 GCA_030844895.1 Ambrosia x helenae | reverse complement strand
TTCATTGTATGCCAATACATGTGTAGATAGGCTAGACACACATATATCTGAAATTTGGTCATATCTTTTGTTTTTTTCTTTTAAGAAGAGACGAATAAAATTGCATTCTTATCATTTTTTCTAAATTGCGGAAGAGACGAATAACATTTCCACTCTTATAATATTTTAATTTTATAAAATTTTGAATTTGAACAAATAATAGAGAGGTTACATATTGGGTACGTACGGTGGCCTTGAGTGCAAGTATGAAAGTCTTCACGTAAATGCATGGGTAGCATAGTTTGGTTGAGAAATGTGTATTAAATGGTAACAACATAAAGAAATGATAAAAGGTCACTTTCAGTTGAGAAGCTGTGGCAAATTTATTTTTTGTTTCATGAAAAAATTATATATAAACCCAATTTACCATCATTCTCACATACAACAACTCCAATATACATGATGGGTACTAGTAGAGTTGTTAAGAGTGACTATTTTAGTGGTATTTTTTTTTTTTGTTTGTGTTATTTGTGGGGAGTTGTATTGAGGGGAGAAAGTAGCGCAACAGAGTTAGCTGGCGGAAATGCGTCGATGTGAAGAAACCGGAATATTTTTTTGATGATCAACCAGGATGGAGTGTTGGTGGTGGTGTGGGTGGTGGCGGCGGCGGTGGCAATTTCTTTTAGGTTTACTATTGGGAATGGGGATGGGTTTACAATTGGGAGTGATGAAAAGACAGTAGAGAAACCTGATTGTGTTGGAAAAGAAAAAAATGGTGGTAAAAAGAAGAAGCATGGGAAGAAAGAAAAAAGTCACCATGGGTCATGTTGGTGGTGGTGGAATTGGAAAGGGGATTGGTGGTGGTGGAAAAGGAAAAGTGGAGGAAATGGGAAAGGTGGTGGATCGGAAAAAGGGGTGGTGGCGGAGTAGGAGGTGGGGTTGGCGGTGGTTCTGGTGGTGGTGGGTGGAGGAGGAATAGGTAAGGGAGGTGGTGGTGGAGTAGGAGGCGGGATTGGTGGTGGTGGAGGAATAGGTAAGGGATCAGGTGGGTGGAGGCGGAATGGTGGTGGTTCTGGTGGGGGAGCTAGCGGGGGGATTGGAGGCGGTGGTGGTGCCGGAGGGGGAAGTAGGGGTGTGGTGGAGTCGGCGGTGGAGTTGGAGGCGGAGGTGGAGCCGGAGGGGGAATAGGAGGTGGTGGTGGATCCGGTGGAGGAATTGGAGGTGGTGGGTGGTGCCGGAGGGGGAGTGGGAGGTGAGTTGGTGGTGGTGGGGTGGAGCTGGAGGGGGGATAGGAGTGTGGTGGACTGGAGGGGGGTAGGAGGGTGGTGGTGGAGCTGGTGGAGGACTTGGAGGTGGCGGTGGAGGCGGCATAGGAGGTGGTGTGGATCTAGTGGAGGAATGGGAGGAGGATTTGGAAGTGGTGGTGGGGTAGGAACCGAGGTGGTGGAGGATTTGGTGGTGGGGGAGGTGGCGGCTTTGTGGAAGCAATGGTGGAGGGTTCGGTGGCGGAGTTGGTGGTGGGTTGGAGGAGGAAAAATGGTGGTGTGGGGTGGAGGTTTCGGTGGCGGCGGCGGTGGTGGTGTTGGAAAGGGAGTCGAGGAGGCTTTGGTGGTGGTGCTGGAGGTGGTGTCGGTGGAGGAGGTGATAAAATTGGTGTCTAGAATGATAGTAAATTTCACTTTATATTTCTTGAAATATGTTTTCTAATAACTTGCATTTATTTTAATGTGTGATTGTTTTTTCTTTCATATGTAATTTGTATAATTATTTGTTACTTCATTTGAAACTACCAACAACATGTATGAGTTACTATCCAATGTATGATTTTTTGTTTTTATTTCTTAACATTTTAATGGTGTTACAAACATGATATGATATCAAAAACTCAAAGAACTTTATTAAGAACAGAAAGAAAACCAAAAATATTACAAGATCTTTTACAAAATCTCTACATACCCAACAAGAACTCTCTCACACAACAACTCTCAATACAAGTCAATAAACCTATACAGACTTCAAGAAGAACAAATACAAGGTGTGTCTGATCAATCAACAATGAAACCCTAGATCTATTTAGATGAAAGAGAGAGAATATAGAGAGAACAAAACAATATCTAAGCTAAACATTGAAAGCAAGAGAGAGGCAACCTTTTTTACAGAAGGCTGGAACCTTCTAAGAGAAAACACAAAATCAGCACTCACCAGCTGTTCGATCAAATAAGCACACAGATTGAGAGAATGAACGGCTGAGATTTATACGAATAAACACAATCATCAACTGATGGGCTTGGTAGCTTGGACTATCATTCTGGGCTTCTTGAACACAACTACTAGGCTTCCTGATCAACAGCTACAACTAGGCCCGAACACAGCATCAATGCCCAATTCATATTTCATCACATAAAACATATAAAAATACAAAATATAAATAAAGGTAAATATGTAAATTTAAAAGAACCGAAACTGAAAATAATAGCATTACCTTATTATTTCAACACCCCATTACCCAATTGTTTTACCTAAATGGGTCATGCAAACACATTTTTTGCACAATTCTTAGTGTCAATAGAAACTGTTTTAATCATTCCTTGACCCTTAGTAAACACATCAGCAACTTGATCCTTAGTGTCAATAGAATCTGTTTTAACCATTCCTTTAACAATTTTATCTCTCAAAAAATAGAGATCTAGTTCAAAGTGTTTAGTTTTATCATAAAACACAGGATTTGCAGCTATAAACATAACAACATTATTGTCACAATGAATGTCCACCGGAGTTTTGACAATAACACTTAACTCTTCCAAAAGATTTCTTAGCCAAAGTACCTCACAATTCACTGCACAAATGGCCCGATACTCATCCTCGGCTGAGGACCTTTCCAGGAAAACACAAACGCAGTCATTAGTTTTTCTAGTACTCACACACTTTCCAGAGTCAGAATCAGAGAAGACAACCAAATTAAACTGGTCACTTCTTCTAAATCTAATCCTTCTACTAAAGTTTTAAATATCTAAGCAGTTTAAAAGCAACTTTTAAATGACCATTCAAAGGAGCATGCATAAATTGACTCAGGAAATGTACAACATAAGAAATATCAGGTCTAGTATGGGATAAATAAATCAACTCTCCAACCAGTTGCTGGTAACCAGTAATATTTTCAATAGGTGTTGAATCACTAGACATTAAACATGTTAAGGCATGACTTTGGTCAATTGAAACATTAACAGGTTTACATGCCAACATTCCATATTCGGCTAGCAAATCAGTACAATATTTTTCTTTAAGACAAAATTAACTCAATTTTTCCCTTATAACTTCTATTCCCAAAAACATATTGCAATTTACCTAAGTCTTTTATCATAAACTTAGTTTTCAAACACCTTTTAATGTTTTCTATTTCAACACCAGAATTACCAGTAACAACAATGTCATCAACACAAATAAGAACAATAAACACAGAATCAGTATGTTTAAAAGAACATACATGATCACATTTACTTCTTTGAAAACCAAATTAAAGTAACACTTTCACAAGTTTTTCATTCCACATTCTTGGAGCTTGTTTTAGGCCATACAAATATTTCTTTAACCTACACACTTTGTTTTCTTCTTTATTAAAATAACACTCAGGAAGTTTCATGTGAACTTCCTCATTTAACTCACCATACAAGAATGCATTAATTAGATCTAACTAATACAAATCCCACTTATTATGAACAACTAAGGATATAGCACATCTGATGTAACACCACGAAATTTCCGTTTCACTTAATTACGCCATTAGGCGTGATTAGCAAAATAATAAAACGAGATTTTAAAAAATAAGAATGTGGCTTATGTTCTAATATGGAAATAACCTAGTTAATGTTATTAATTATATGAATGAGTAAATGATATAGGAAAACTAACTTGACTAGTTAGTTTTATAAGAAAATGACATTGGGGGATTAGTTGAGGGGCTATAGTTGCCAATGTGGTAATCTTGAATTTAATTAAAGGGGGATTTTTTCCCAAACCCTAAAACACCAATTCAAGTTGAATCAATGGCAGATGAAGGTCCATTCAGGTGCATGAAGCCAAATATGGGTCATCTAAGGTCTAATAAACACCAATATACCATTTATTTGATAAAAATTTGAGGTTATATTCAAGCTAGGTCATGGTGGAAATAACAGGTTTTGGTCAAAACATGAAGTTATCAGTTATTAGAGGTTACCCCTAGCTTTAGGGGATCTCAAACATGTCTAATTTAGTAAAGAATAACAATGGTTATAGGTGATTGTTTTGTTATGTGAAGGATGATTAGGTGTAAAACTTGGGTTATGGCCTTTTGGCGAAACCCACATTAAAATAGTGATTAGAAGATGAAATTGCATGATTGAATGATCATTGTATATTGAGAGTGGATATGGTGATAATATGGAGGATTCCATACAATATGTTAACTAAGAAAATTGGTCGTTAAAAGAAGATGCACACCAAGTGTTTGTATAAATGTCTAGTTGAAAAAAAATAGATAAAAAGTTGTATGTTAAGATCTCACCATTTAAGATGTTGAGTGAGAAGTTGGAATGTGCAGTAGAACTAATAAATGATATGCTAAAAAGGGATAGTTCATGATTAGGCTATTTCCTTATAAGTAGTGCATACAAACATGTAAAGGGTTAGTTTGATTCCTAGAAGTCAAACTAACCCAAACCTAAGTTTGAATGAAATGGGTGTGTGAGAAAATATGATATGATTTGGTTATTTGACACAATGACTAACTTAAATTAATCTCGAGTATAGTGATGTGATCTTGACAAGCTAGGTGGAGGCTTGGAACAAATTGGATCAAACGAACTAAACGGGTCAAGGAATGCTTAATTGAGGCCAAGGTAAGTGACTTATCTTAAATAAGTCTCTTAGAAACCAAAAGGATTGTGTAAACCTTTGTCAATTATGGAATTTGCGTTATTAACAAAAAATGTGTGTTTAAATTTTAGTGGGAATTTGAAATATGGGATTCTAGCTTGTAATGGGTTAGAATCGCCAAAATGAGAGAAAAAATGGTTAAGACCGGGTCAGGATGTCTAAATAGATGATTGAGTGTTGTTATATTGGGTCAAGTGAGGTTAATATCACTTGAGCCCAAGATTTGAAATTTAAATATTGGAGTGTTGAAAGGTAAGGCAAATGGGTCAAAAGATGATGTGAACATCAGTCGAACTTGATGCATGATGCTTTCATAATTAAGCATTAAGATTTAAAAGGTTAGACGGGCCAAATGGTGGTATGACACCATTTGGATTCCAGGATATTAATATGCGCAAATTAAGGATTTTCACGGGTTGATGACTTGAACGAAAAAGGGCACGTGATGCCAATTGGTCGTATGGATGATTCGAATGATATGAAATGGGTCAACGCCACCGGGTAAGTCCGTTGGGTAAGTAGGACCTTGGGTAGGTAAATGTGGATGAAAACCACCCATATGAAATGTGGGTACCAAATTGGTGAGTCGTTTTCCGTAAGTGTGTCTAATGCGCGCTAATACGCTTAGATGCAATTTAAAATGGTGAATTCATGAAGTTGATGAAATACTAAGTCCGTAAAGGCTTAGAGGCTTTCAAGCAAGCAAATGGGTTAAAAATAATTAAGTATTACTGAGTTAGGTCGCCATGGGTGATTAAATTGAAATATAAGCCTATAAGGGCATTTTAGGAATTTTAAAGATTTACTAAAGGCTAAATCTATAAATCGAGTCATAATAAGCTAATTGGACAGTGTCGATTAGAACTTGATTGAGTACCGACGCATGACCAATCCTCGGGGTCGTAATGGCAAAGGAATGAGCAGAGGATATTTGCTCAGACCAGAGGATTGTTCAGACCAGAGGAAAAATGAGAAGGGGATGTTTGCTTAAACCATAGGATAGTTAAACCAAAGGAAAAACTGAGCATAGGATATTCCTCAAACTATCATGGCTTGTTAGAATTCAGTTTTCCATTCAGATTTATTTTATACGGCCATCTGGCCGTAGCTACGCCGGGTTTTAAACCCAAAATATTTGTTTATTTGTTTTGCAATGGTTTGACCATTAATCCCAAATACTAATCGTTTATCGTGTGTATTTGTGGTAGGCACGTCTAAGGATCAGAACCGGACGCGAAATGGAAACAA
Source organism: Ambrosia x helenae (assembly GCA_030844895.1). NCBI lineage: Eukaryota > Viridiplantae > Streptophyta > Magnoliopsida > Asterales > Asteraceae > Ambrosia > Ambrosia x helenae. The sequence continues at coordinate 96,757 of JAUTDX010000694.1, read as the reverse complement.
GCATGAAACCGAACACACTTGAGACCAAGATCACTATTGTGAATAAAGATATGATTTCGTCTTCACACGCCGTATGAGACATTTTAGTAAAACAACAATGATGATGTGTATATGTAACGTCCGTGATAGTCAAGCTTAGAGATGTTGAACTATAAATAACACGTGCAGATCTTCCAAGGATCCGGACGTGTAAATATGGTTTAAGAATAAAAAAAAAGAAAAAAAAATATATGCTATACTGGGACCAAAACTAAATTAGTTAATTAATTGCTTTAAAAGGGGTTGGGATGTTACATTTGACAGTGGCAATTTTAACAACAGGAGCAAAAGTCTCATCAAAATCTATTTCTTTTGACTATACCCCTTAGCATAGCTTTGTATCTTTCTATTTCACCATTAGACTTATATTAACCTTGAATATCCATTTACACTCAACAATATTTTTATTTTTAAGTGTATCAACAATAAACCAAGTGTCGTTCTTATTCAAAGCTTCTATCTCATTGTTCATAGCCTAAATCCATTCAAGACTATTTGAAGCTTCTTTAAAGGTTCTAGGTTCATGACTCTTTAGACAAAGTAGAAGCAAAACATTTAGAGTCAAAGGACAAATTTGACAGATTGGCCACTTTTTCAATACCATATTTGACTTTACTTTCCACAACATATTCATTGTATTTATCTGAAAAAACAGAACTCCTAGAAGAGTTGCTAGCACTACCAATATTAGCAGACTCAAAAGTATCACCCTCAGAACTAGTATGGTTATCATTTATAGTAGTCACATGGTCTGCCTTATCAGTGTCTTGTGTTTTATTGTTTGACTGTTGACTCTCATGTGTTCCTGTATCTAACCTACCTTGACCCTTTCCCTCATCATCGGGTTCATCTACTTCAAAACTGTTTTGTGAGTCTGTATTTTCAAAAGTGTTAAAAAATTCAAACTTTTAACTTGTTTTTCAGGATTGGAGTCAAATGATTCAAAAAATTTTGGTTCTTTGAAAGGAAAACAGTTTCAAAGAATTTAACATCTGTTGAATAGCATATTGTTTTGCTATCAAGACTACAAACTTTATAACCTTTTTTTTTCATTTGAGTATACTATCCTATAAAAACACATTTTTCATCTTTACTATTAAACTTATTAGTTTCATTTAAAATGATACAAAAACACAGACAACCAAACAAGTTTAAATGTTCAAGAAAGGGTTCAAAACCATACACCAATTCATAGGGTGTTTTTTCCTCCTAAAACTCCAGAAGGTGTCCTATTAATCAAATAAGCAGCAGTCAAAATACATTTTGTCCAAAACCTAATAGGAATATTACTTTGAAATGGAAGAGCTCTAGCAACATTAAGCAAATGCCTATGTTTCCTTTCAACAATTCCATTTTGTTGAGGGGTATAAGCACAAGTTGTTTGATAATTTATTCCCTTATTTTTACAAAACTTATCATTTGATTATTTACAAATTCAAGTCGATCATCACTCCTGAAACATTTTATGTGTTTATTAAACTGAGTTTGAATAATGTTAACAAAATCTTTAATGTTTTCACACTTTAGTTTTAATTTTTAACAAACACACCCAAACTGCCCAAGAATAATTGTCAACTATTGTCAAGAAGTACCTAAAGCCATCTCTGCTAACAACTCTATAAGGACCCCAAACATCTAAATGTACAAGTTTACCAAGTTGACTTGTTTTATGATCACTTAATCGAAATGACTCTCTATGTTGTTTAGCTTTATGACATACTTCATAAGGATGATTTTTATCATATTCTCCTATGTTGAGTTTATTTTTAAGAATTTTAACAGCCTGTTCAGAAGGGTGATTTAACCTAGCATGCTGATGGGATTGGGTACTAAACCACTAAATGGTTAGGCTCTAACCCGGTCTAAGGCCTATGCGGAAGGAAACTCCGCGCAGTCAGGAACACGTGCGTGCTACGCAACGGGTCAACTATCAACCAACAATCACAGAGTACAACTCGCCGCGCGAAGCGGTAAAAGCGGTAGTTGTTCCATTCCTTCCTTATATGTAGCCTTTCATAACCACTTTATCACATCCCCAATAGAGAGGACACTTTTTGCTAACCCAAAGAGCTATCACTGATAGTATCCCCATTCACCCTAGTTTTTGTTATAAACAACTACCACGTGTAGTCGTCTCCCTACCCGAACTTTCTTGTGTTTGCAGGTCAATCCATAAAGCCACTAGTGAAGGATCATCTCTGTGGAAACATAGCATTATCATTATATATAGGTGGTAAGACTATTTGTTTGTTCACATGCCAAATATTCTATATTTCAGAATTACTAAAACACACCTTACTATTTAAACAAGCATTGCCACACAAATACAACCCTTCAAGCTGTTTACAAGTCACCTTGACTTTCTTGGTTAACCGGTTCTGTATGTAACCTTTATTCTCATCAAATCCAACATAAAGTTTATTATCCATAGCAAGTTTGTGTACAGAAATAAGATTAACATTGGATTCAGGAACGACCAACACATCTTTTAAAACAACTCTATTTGCAAGATTAACATTGCCAATTTTAGTTACCAAGGCTTTATGTCACACCACGCCAATGGCGGAAACACGTGGCGCAACGCTCGAAAGCATATCAAAGTCAAGATTAACACAAACAATATTTAGTTAGAAAGATCTTTTCATTAAGATATAAAAAATAAGTACATTGTCTCAAACATTACACAGAATAATAACATAAGTTCAAATATATGGTTTCCAGTCTATATCCTAACCCAATGGTAAATATAGGTGAAACCCCCAACAAAAGTACGACATCCCATATTCCACCGTACTAGCCACAAATCTATTCAGCACTTAGTTACATGAAATATATGTTTAAAAAAATGTCAATATATAAAATATTGGTGAGTTCACAGGTTTTGTTTCCATAACATAAAACATTTCAACAACAACATGTGAGGAACAAACACAAGCAGTGGCTATTATATGTAGTCGCTAGCTCTTACAAATTATGATGAGTAATCCCATGAGGCCATAACCAAACCAAGACACGCAATGCCCTGCTAGTGGTTGTTTCTCAGAACATAACAACTTAGTTCTGAGTACGTGCACCCCTGGTATACACAGTTACATAATCGACGCTGTCGATTAGGGGTGGGCCTTGTCAGGCACCAATAGTACTATCCAAATATTTCTTCAGTTTCGATTTCATACACACACACACACGAATGAATGGCTACAATAGCGAGGACTCACCCTGAGTGGTGTACAACAAACCCAAGTACTTATCATGCCACTTAACATATTTTAACATTTTACAACATTTTGACAAAACATATCTTTCCCCTAAAACAAAAACAGTAAATGGGGCCGTGAAATTCACCTCAAATACAACGTGCAATCGAGTGATAGAGAAATAGCAGGTCCGAGGTCAAACACCTACAAACGTCCTAGTGCGTATAAGTCACTAAGTCTATAGCGCGCGTTTTCTGGCAAGTTGTACACCCAACTCCAGAGACCACTATTGAATACAATTCCCCATTTAATTAAACGTGTGTCCTAGGACCGTTGGTGATGGATTACCCTCGTTACAAGTTATACTTATATTTCCATATAAATTAACTTGTATATTACCCTCAACTCGACTCACTTTACCATATAATTATTTTCCCATTAAATAATTATTTTAATGTCTTATTGACCGAGATTTCATTTTCAACATTCGAGTCGACTCACTTTACCATATATTTATTTTCCCATTAAATAAATATACTAGGATCTTTCCGATTCAATAACATATTTTACATTGTCAAGTTCACATACTTAACTTAGTTTAAACGTGTAATCGTTATAGATTATTTAACATTAATTCTCCCATGAATATTTTTCCAACACTTAGGAAAGTGTTATGCACTTTTCACCCATAATTAATCTTATATATTTTAGTTCATACAATATATATTTTGATGCCCACATTTGACGCAATAACATATATACGTTTCTTGTAGAAAGTTATACAATGTATACTTATCCGTCCATTTCACATTTTGTCCGTTAACACGTCGTAATATAGATACGTCCATATTTGATCATTTGTATTTATATATTCTCGTATCCCGAGTAATATAAGTTGTTCATATGTATATTTTATAAGAATAATTACTTGTCGACGTAATATTATTTATCCACATCCAAAATATATATTTAGTTATTTTTCTTAAATTTCCAATAGTATGTTTCACTTGAAATTAATCATCTTTATATTTCTATATATCTTTACTTGGAAACTTATAAAATAACTTTTGTATTTCCAAAACCAAGACTTGGTTATTTTTAACACAAAAATGCTCCACCGCTTTTATATTCCCATAAATATAAAAATGTTCATTTTTGTACAATTTTTACCAAGTCTTTAAATTACCAATTTTTGTTATAAAAACCTTTGTTTTTGCATTTCTCAAAATATTTGGTAATTTATATTTTTATAAAGTTCCATTTTATAAAGATAACATTTTGTATGAAAATACAACTTTTGTAAGTCTTGAAAATATTTCCATTAATAACCTTTGATAAACACAACTTTCCATTTTGAACACCCAACTTTTCCAATGTCACATTTTTGGACTTACGTTTCTAAAATGACATTTTACAACCCTTAACTTTTAAAGTCACCAAGTAACATCCTTAATTTTAAAAGTTACATTTTTATCCTTATTCTTCCCAAAAATGACAAGTTCTTACTAAACTAGTAAACTTTGTTACGTCAACTTTTCATTATAGTGTATTTTAGTGTTCCAACACTTTTAATAGTCCATAATGATGATTTTAAGGATAATATTATGTGTATTTGGTAGATTTAGTCCAAAATGTCCATTTTTTTATTCTTTAAAGTTACTAACTTTGAATGTAACACCCTACCTTATAATCGGGTAGTTATAGAGTAATTATATGTTTTAATCAACTTAGTTTGAAAGTTTAGATTCAAAAACTTTACATGCTTAGCCAAATTCACACACATTTACTACAAATGTGTCATAGTTCTTAAAACATATTTAAGGTGCATTCAAAAGTCGAAGGCGATAATGATGATGCCTTCATAAAGCCAAGTTTATACATGCTTTTGTTCAAAAATTGCAGAAACGGATGAATCTGTTGCGTTCGGTTCTTGTTCGGGAACTTGATCATTTTTCGGTGTTCAGCTTCCTTTTCCTAGGGTTTAGGATCAACCACTAACCAAAGAATCGTTAGTATGGAATGAGTAGAAATGATATTATAACAAAAATGAGGGTTTTTGCTTGCTGCATGGCCATGCAGGAATTCTGCATGGTCATGCGCGTCCAAAGATTGGCTGCACTACCAGTTGCACTGGCAGTGCGGCTGAGTACAGTCGATCTGCACGGTCATGCACCTTTCCGCACGGTCATGCACTGTACCTTGCACGGTCATGCACAATTCCGCATGGCCGTGCAGCTAGCCTACGGTGGAGAAAGTAGGCTAAGATTCTGAAGGATCAGAAACTTTTGTTCTTGTATAACTGATCCATACTTAGCCAGTATTTGCAGCCAACTTGCAGCACCAAGCTGCACTTTCGTGCAGCTCTAAAACTACTCCCGGGGCTATCCGGGGCTCGTTTATGAGTCCTAACACGGACTTTATACATGATTAAAGCTTAGGCTTAATTCCTCTTTGGATTCTATCACAAAAACCATGCTTTATTTATCCATCTTTAACCTAACTCGTTAAGTTTTATAAAAGTTAAAATCATGAGATTTTATGATTTCCAAGTTCCAGTTGTGATTTATACACACTCGTCAAGCCTGAACTCGACTAGGTGACCTTCCGCCCAAGTCATTTATGCCGTGTTAGCGACGCCTCGTGTCCATGACCACATGTGCCATATCTCTTTCTTGTTTGCTCAGCCTCTATGACTTGCGACATGGTTTTTAACAAATGTTTTTTATCCCTTGGAAACCAAAAATTCTATTTTAACTACATGAGATCCCCATGTTTATACTTCCTACTTATGCATTTGTGTATTCATATATAAGGTCATAGTTATGACTTACCTTGGCTCGCGCCCCTTTTTGCTTCTAGACTAGCTTGAGATTATTAACATAAAGTCTACGAATATACTCAAGCAGTTAACAATAATCGATATCGGCGTAATATTGACCCTTAGATTAGGTCCTTGTCTAACTAGCGTTTTACCCAATTGTCTCATTAGTCTAATTTGGGATCTTGACAACCTTCATCTGAGGCCGTTTTCTATGAAATTATTAATTCCTTTTTAAACTTCTTTTGTGACACTTCAAATGTCTGATCCAACGGTATAACTAAGTATATAAACATAGTAGGAGTATATTGAGACTTAAGTCATCGAGTGACTTACCTTATGCGTGCTTCCTCTTTACCTCATTCCGAGATTCCCTGGCTATCCAAAGTTTCTTGTATTCGTACCTATGAGGTGAATGACCACTTAGGTTGTTAGAACCTAGTCTTTATTTGTCTATAAGCATTATTGGTCATGTTTTACCAACATACATGTTCTCACCAAATTATTTATGCCCAAGTGAAATCGAGTTTCATTGAGGCATTTTATCAAACACTTGGTAGGTGTGATTTTCCTAACTTTAATTTTAGGACTTAAGGACCTCATGGATCCATCCTTTACCAAGATTAACATTACTAGCATTCCCATAAACAACTTAATCATAGTTTATCATTAACAAAAGCTAGTATTTTCATGATTTAAAGGTGGTTCCTACCAATCCACCAAGAACCCAAGTCACTTTATAATATGAATTACAAGGATATAACCTTCTCACAAGGATTTTGCTTAACACTCACAATTTAACATGTATTATGGTTTTCTCACACTATATTAACATTTACAAGCCCTTAATTCACATTTTTAGAGCAACCCTATTTTTCACCCATCTCAAATATGGATAAAATCACCAAATCAAACCAAATAAAAGTTACCTTGGTGTGTATTATGCTTGAATGATAGATTTTAGAGCTAATGCATTGAAAAGCCCTTTGATTTCACCTTGATTCAGGCTTGTTCTTGAGTTCTTAGGGTTTAGTTTGCAAGAGGGTGTTGGGATCGTGAGTTATGAGCAGGGAAAACATATCCCTTGCATTTTATTCAAGTCTATAAAGCCAACTTTAAGGTTTTGGCAGGTTTAGCCCCTCCACTTTTGTAAAGTATTCTTTGGTTAAAAGCCCCGTGTGCTTAAATTATCATAAAATACGGTTTAGAGATTTTTGGGGTGTTACATTGAAGATGTAATCTTTGTATCTTGTAACTTTTCAAAGATCCATTATTATGTTTTGGATGGTAATTTTAAGATGTTTAGAACCATTTTTTAGTTTATCCAGGTTATGTTTAAAAATAATGACTTAGATCACCATTTTAACAAGTGTTTGTGCATTTTTATAACTTACGTACAAAAACAATACAATATCACCAAGAATCTACGGCCCACATCTATATTTTTAAACGCACATGTTAACTTTGTAAAACATATGATATTTCATGTTTAAAAACCCTTGTTACATAATATGTTTAGTTCTCAAAAATTGCAAGTGTATGTTTAACATTTCAGCTTACAAAACAATAATAACCCAACACCAATACCTACGGCCCTCATACCTCTCTTTAATTAGCCATTTTAGTTTTGTATTAACATGTGTTTTCTTATGTTAAAATCCATAACCTTAACCCATGTATAACTTGCTTTTAGCACATGTAAACAAGAACATTTAAGAACAAAAAGCAAGGATAAGAAGCTTACAACTAGCACAAGGCTGGAAGACTCAAAACTCAAGATGGAAGTGAGGTTTAAGTGTGTCTTCCAAGGGTTAACTCCTAGATTTTGTACACACTTGATTTAGGGTTTGAATAGAGATTATTATATGTGTTTTTTATTGAAAAACAAGAGTGTGTGTGAATGCTCACGGCCGAAAACCCTTTAGGGGTGATGTTTGTGCTTTATTTTTGGTCTTACGTTAAGTTTATGGTATTTTATAAAGGCCTTGAAGTGTTAGTGGTATGACATGACCATAAGCATGCTTAAGGTAATGATTTTGGCAAGGGTGGGAAGCAACACTAGGGTGGCTAAAGCCACACCTAGGCAGGCCACAAGGACCTTGTGGGACCCTCATCTTTTGCCAAAATATCTCTTAATTAGATTAGTTAGATTCTAAACGTTTCGGTTAGGGTTTTCGGGATTTTATCGGGTGTCTATTATAAGCTATTTCGGACATATAATCGATTCCCAAATACCCTTAAACATTGACTAGTTTAGGCATTGGTAAGTTATTTAGGCTTTTATTGGGTGAATTTATAAGTTTCGTGCGTATCGGGTGCGATACACGAACTTTATTCGTTACCAGGAGATTTGTATTTGGAGTTTCCATTTATGGTTTTGGAGTTCAAAAACACATAATATTTCATGAAAATGCCCTTTATTTTATATCCGCGATTGTTTTCGCTTAATTAATTGTTACCGGGTAATCACCAAAGTCCGTACCGGACAATTTTATTTGCACGCGATTGCGCTGTGCTTTCAATTAAACAAATGCATTCCTATGCATTCTAAGGGGAATGTGCTATTCTATAAAGGCAAAATTAATATCATTAATTTAGAATTTCACTTAATTATTGTTAATTACATATACTAATTATGTACGGAACTCGCCGATTTTTGCCCGATTGTTGGGTGTCAAATCCAGCAAATAAATATATAATAAACCTACTAGTATGAGTGAAAGTAAGGTTCGTGTCCTCAGGGATACAGATTAACCAATTATACCAAAAACGTTTCAAGTGCAGATACGATTGTTTAAAGGGGGGGTTTGATTTGATAAAAAAATGACAAAAACTAAATTAAAAACTAAGACGATTAAACTGTTGCGGAATTCAGATATTAAAAACTAATTTCAACACCAGGGCAATTTCTTGATTTGATTCGGCTTACGATCATTAACGGTCACGGTGCAATGATCCTTTTAATTAATGGTTTGTATCAATACTAGACGTCACGCCGTTCGGACATCCACTCTATCTAAAGTCTAACCAAGCGCAGTTCGTCGATTAGAGCCAACCCGCTACTCCAAGCTCACGCCGTTCGGATCTTAGTGTGCGGGTTGCATGATAGAAGTATCAATTATAATTAAACACTCACGCCGTTTGGAATGTTTAACTAGATCATGTGAATCTATAATAATTTTGGGTTCATAGACAAACTCAAAATATTATTTGTTCCTTGTATCAAAAACTAAAACTTGATTAGGGTTTTAAATATTGATGAACTTTATTAGAAAAATTAATAAGTTGATCAGGTTTATTAACAATCTAATATTTTCCGGATTGAATCCATATTAAGAACAAGAATCACACAAACAAACTACTAAAATAAATGGATCTCATAACCGTTTCACATAAGTTTATGAATCAAATCAAACAAACCCTAGTGTTGAAACTAAAAGGTTCTAGCCAGACATGGCGACTAGAACAACCAAAATAAATACGATATGGAACATTAAACTAAACTTACGAAAACCAAAGAAAAATAAAATATCTTCAATCCAAGAAAGCCAAAACAATAATTCTTGATGCTCTTTCGATGCACAGCAGCCCTCTTTTTAAGATGAATAATAATCCTTCCATAATAATATTACCCCCTTTTGTTATTTTTCGAAAAAACCCCCCAAAGATGAATCGTAAGGTTAGTTATTATCTTTTTTTTTTCGAATTCTTTCAATTCAGCCCCTCTACTTCTTTCAATGCTACTCGCGGCCTAAACTTCTTTTTAAAAACGCCAGTGAAGTCCATGTAAATTGTGGCCTCGTCTCGTCAATGCTCGCCATTGCCTCTTTCAATTCTCCACACATACAAAATCAACAAAAAAAACAAACCAAAGTAGATTCCATTCCACCAAAACAAGTGTTGAACAAAATAATAGTTAAACTATATGATAAATGCATGAAATGTGGTGTAAAGTGGGTGATAAACTAATATAAAACGTGCCTAAAAATGCAACTAACAAATCTCCCCAAGCTTAAACCTTTCCTTGTCCTCAAGGAAGTCAAGAGTAAAATTAAATCAAGGAGAGAACACAAAAACAATTAAAACACATATGCATGCTTCAAATGATTTTTTTTTCTTTTTGTCCCTTGGCAAAACTTTATGCTAAACACATCCAACACATTCCCAAGACATAGACGACTAACATCAAACGGAGCCGAGTATAAGCCACAAACCGTAGGAACATATTAATTCACAAGACTTACAACGATCAATAGATTTACGACCCAACAAGTCTAGATGGTGCCATTTTTAAAAACCATGGGCGTACCCATTCAAGTTTCGCCTCCCTTCAAGAATCTAACCATACATAGCATGTACTCCTCACAATAATCACTCAACACTCGGTTATATATGCAATTTGGAGTGATTCTCTCAAAACCGGACAATAAAAACATCGTTAACATAAGCTTGTACATTAATCAAATCTACACATAATTGTTAAAACTTAACATAGATCAAGAGGGCTTTTGGGCTGGCAAGGGTTAAAGATGGGAAAATATGGGAAAATGGCGAAAACAAAAAATGACAATCCGGTCTAATAACGAACTTCTAAACACATAACCAACCTTAGTCTTTTCGACTCAACAATTTATTCAATCTCTTTTTTTTTTCCTTTTTTTTTTTTTTTTACTTTTTTTCTATTTTTTTTTTCTTTTCTCTTTTTTTTTCCCTTTTTTTTCAAACCAGATACTCATCTGTCTTATTTATACATATCAACAAAGTCACGATATAAACACAACTTAGACCGGATGTAGAAAACAATCAATGGGCTAAACCAAAAGATAAGGCCAAGGCTCAAAGGGGCAACTATTGGGAATGTTTCAATTGGGTTAATAACAAAATAAACAAAAACAAAGATGATGAAAAGGCTAAACATGCGGGTAATCCTAATGCCTCTGTCACTTCTATGTCAAATCCCAACCCAAGGTCTCAAAATGTATATAATGCACAAGTTCTAAAACGGTGAATCATGTCGGTACACACATCAAACGAAACAATGAATATATGTGTATGGAAATTTTAAGGCTCAAAACTCACTGAACGTATGGAATTGGGTTGCCGATACAAGCCATGCATAGCTATCAACTATCTAGTCAGCTACACCATCCTAAGTACCCCAAACATTTTATGTTTTCTAAAAAAAATTGACTATGTTGGGCCTACTTTATCCCGCAACTTAAAGAATTTGCGTCCTAAAGCGTGTAAGCCCACACTGACCCGCCTTCAGCTTACGTTTTACAATGAATGAGAGGTGCCTTTCGTGTGCAATCAGAAAACCTTGGGAATTTTTTTCATTTTTTTTATGCAAAATGGCTACTAATGCATGAAATATATACAACATAAATTTTTTTAATGCAAAATGGCTATAATGCATGAAATAAAAACAAACTAATGCAAACAAAAAAAAAAAAATAGAAAATACCTCTCCCCAAGCTTGAATAAAGCATTGTCCTCAATGCTCGGAGACGAGGGTGGAAGGCGACTAATGAGGCGGTGGAGGTGGCTGTGATGGCGAAACGGTCGCGCTCTGTTTGTTTGTGATACGCATCTTCACGCGACCTTTTAATCCCTAACACACTTGCAAAAGGCATATAATGTTCCTCTAAAAGTAAGTAATCAGCTTACATACCTCAAAGAACTGATAGATGGGCAATTACAATGTAATAATCTCAAGTTATATACAATCCATTAGATCAAGGTAATTCTCACATTAGATGCACTTCAAGACTAATTTAAGGTTATTATACCAAATCAAACAGAATAAAAATCAATAAAGCAAATTAATTCATATTCACTTGTTTAACCTTAAATCACAAAGTCACAAGATTGGGCAGGTCATGTACAGGAGGTGGGTCAGGTAGGTGATGAGGGGTGGCTGTGGGAGGTTGATTGGCGGTGACAGAAGTGGTGACAGGTGGTGGACGAGGATTAGTGTTAGGGGCGGCGACTTGACAGAGAAGAGGGTGGAGCAAAGGTGAAACAAAGAACTAAGAGAGAGGGAAAGAGAAATAATACCTGACTTGAGCAAGGCAGCAGGATAAAGAGGAGGGCTGACGGTGGAGAGAGAGTCACGGCGGCGGATGTCGGTGGTGAGGGTGGAGGGCGGCGACGAGTGGCTGCTGTGGTGAAGATGACGGCGTACGGTGGCGGCGAGTGATGGTGGTTGTGGGTAATGGAGATGTAGGAGGGGGATGAGGGTGAAGGTAGGGTTGTGTAAGCCATGTTGGGTTCTAGGGTTTCAAAGAAGGTGTTGAAGGTTGGAGAAGAAGATAACAGATTATTATTCTTGTTATGAAGTTTGTTATTTTCTATCAAACATCACCCGGTCAAGTAAAGGGTTGACCCGCCCGGGTCAAGTTTCGGCCATTTAGAAGCTTTGTTCAACCCGGCCGGGTGAACTCCTCACACGCCCGGGTCAACCTTCGAAACCTTTAAAAAATTTTCTAATAAATTTCAACCCGGCCGTATCTCTTTGTGACCCGCCCGGGCTAATGTTCGGCAAAAAATAAGGTTCTTCAACCCGACCGGGTGAGCTCGTGACATGCCCGGGTCAGATTATGTTCTGAATTGAAAGGTTTTTTTTTTTTTTTTTTTTTTTTTTTTTTTTTTTTTTGAAAGCAAAGAAATAAATAAATAAATACGAAACCACGGGTTGCCTCCCGTGAAGCGCCTTTCTTTCACGTCTTTGGCTAGACTTTATTCGCGATTCGTTCAATCCGGTGCCTGCTCAATAAACGGAATAAAATTTTTGTTAGTAATAAATAAGTCAACTTTTGGTGCGTCATACCTTATTTTCTTCCGTGGATCCATGAACGTGACGACCTCCATCAATGCCTCCCCAAGCTTGAACTTCTCATTACGTTCTTCCGATGTATACTCATCAATGCTTATGTTTAGCATTGAATCTTTGCACTTTGAAGGCACTCTCTTCTTTACAATCTGGATTGTCTCAATCATCTCTTTGTCTTCTCTTTCCCTCTTTATGCTTTGAACCCTTGAGAGAAATAGAGGAGTGATATTTCCCTCAGTTTCAGGCGGTTTTGGAACAGTCATCTTTTCATCAATGATTTCTTCTTCTTCCTCTTCCTCCACTTGTATACTGGGGCCATCAACACTATTTCCGTTTTTTAAAGTAATGGAACAAACACTGTGATAATGGTTCATCTCGGTTTGCAAGGATAAGTTACGTTGAGACTCTATTTTTCTTACTGAACTTGCAAGTTGAGCTATTCGTTGCTTCAAGTTCTGAATGCTAACTTTGGTCTCTCGTTGGAATGCTTGGGTGCTAGTGGCTAGACTGTTGACAATATCTTCCAAAGACATTCCCAAGTTGACCACTTGATGTTGTTGACAAGGTTGGAAATTTTGTTGATCTTGAGCTTGAACTGTTTGTGCCATGTCCTTAGCCTTGGTTAGTTGCATGACCACTTTTGTTAATTCTGAAATTTGAGTTTCAAGTTGAGAGCTGCTCACTTCCTTAACTCCCCGTGACATATCAACATACCAGTATTCTTCTCGTACTGAATGCCTTGTGTCTTCTGCTATAGATGTGATTAAGGCTCTAATCTCAGTTGGGGTTTTGTCATATAAAGCTCCTCCACTGGAGGCATTTATCAAACGCCTCTCCAATGGTGCTAGCCCTTCAACAAAGTATTGAAGGAGTTGGTGCTCGGGTAAACCATGTTGTGGGCATCGCGCACACACCTTATTAAACCTCTCCCAATAGGTATGTAACTCTTCCCGTTTTTCTTGCTTCATCCCGATTATCTCTTTACGAATGAGTGAGACTTTAACTTCCGGGAAGTATTTGTCAAGAAATAGTGTTGCGAGTTCATTCCAAGTGGTTATTGACCCCGATGGTAGGTAATAAAACCAATCTTTTGCAGAATCTTGAAGTGCAAAGGGGAATGCCCTTAGCTTGATTTGATCTTCAGTTGCGTTGTGCGGTTTCATTCCAGAACAAACAACGTGAAAATCCTTTAGAAACTTGTGAGGGTCTTCATTTTTTAAACCTCGGAAATGGGGCAATAGATGAATGAGTCCAGGTTTGAGCTCAAAGTTTTCCATAGCAGGGTAACTGATGCAAAGGGTTTGTTGGGCAGCACAATGAGTCGCCCACTCCCTAAGAGTTTGTTCGGCTGGCATGATGGAATGATATACCTGTACTAAAAAATATCTTGGCACAAAACGGTTAAATTTGCCGTATCCCCGGCAACGGCGCCAATTTGTTGGGTGTCAAATCCAGCAAATAAATATATAATAAACCTACTAGTATGAGTGAAAGTAAGGTTCGTGTCCTCAGGGATACAGATTAACCAATTATACCAAAAACGTTTCAAGTGCAGATACGATTGTTTAAAGGGGGGTTTGATTTGATAAAAAAATGACAAAAACTAAATTAAAAACTAAGACGATTAAACTGTTGCGGAATTCAGATATTAAAAACTAATTTCAACACCAGGGCAATTTCTTGATTTGATTCGGCTTACGATCATTAACGGTCACGGTGCAATGATCCTTTTAATTAATGGTTTGTATCAATACTAGACGTCACGCCGTTCGGACATCCACTCTATCTAAAGTCTAACCAAGCGCAGTTCGTCGATTAGAGCCAACCCGCTACTCCAAGCTCACGCCGTTCGGATCTTAGTGTGCGGGTTGCATGATAGAAGTATCAATTATAATTAAACACTCACGCCGTTTGGAATGTTTAACTAGATCATGTGAATCTATAATAATTTTGGGTTCATAGACAAACTCAAAATATTATTTGTTCCTTGTATCAAAAACTAAAACTTGATTAGGGTTTTAAATATTGATGAACTTTATTAGAAAAATTAATAAGTTGATCAGGTTTATTAACAATCTAATATTTTCCGGATTGAATCCATATTAAGAACAAGAATCACACAAACAAACTACTAAAATAAATGGATCTCATAACCGTTTCACATAAGTTTATGAATCAAATCAAACAAACCCTAGTGTTGAAACTAAAAGGTTCTAGCCAGACATGGCGACTAGAACAACCAAAATAAATACGATATGGAACATTAAACTAAACTTACGAAAACCAAAGAAAAATAAAATATCTTCAATCCAAGAAAGCCAAAACAATAATTCTTGATGCTCTTTCGATGCACAGCAGCCCTCTTTTTAAGATGAATAATAATCCTTCCATAATAATATTACCCCCTTTTGTTATTTTTCGAAAAAACCCCCCAAAGATGAATCGTAAGGTTAGTTATTATCTTTTTTTTTTTCGAATTCTTTCAATTCAGCCCCTCTACTTCTTTCAATGCTACTCGCGGCCTAAACTTCTTTTTAAAAACGCCAGTGAAGTCCATGTAAATTGTGGCCTCGTCTCGTCAATGCTCGCCATTGCCTCTTTCAATTCTCCACACATACAAAATCAACAAAAAAAACAAACCAAAGTAGATTCCATTCCACCAAAACAAGTGTTGAACAAAATAATAGTTAAACTATATGATAAATGCATGAAATGTGGTGTAAAGTGGGTGATAAACTAATATAAAACGTGCCTAAAAATGCAACTAACACCGATGTCACACTTTAGTCCCATTAGGATGATTTACATGAATATTTAAATCAGTAACTTCAACATAATCAGTTAATTCAATATCATTTGTAACCATATATTGACTAGCTTCTGAATCAATAGATTATCCAACTATAATCTTATCCCTACATTACTTGCAAAACCAAATATAAGTTTACCACACACATTGGCACAGAAAAAAACTACTTTAAACATTGCAACTCTGTGGGTTTTCTTTCGTCTTCTCACTTATCAAACTTAAGAGTTTAGTCAATTTATCATTAGTTAAAGAAGCATTAGGAGTATTAGTGTCAACAGTACTGTTATTACTATTGTTATTACCCCCATCCTCTTAGCCTGATTCCCCCTTCCCCTCATCCAAGGGGGATACCCTATTAGTTCAAAACATTTTTCAGCCACATAACCATTCTTATTGCTCTGAGTACACTTCAAAGAAGATTGACTAGTTGTTTTATTACCAAACCTTTTATTAAAATCCACAAACTTATTGGTTTTAGCTAAAAAGCTAACTGTTTGAGTTTTCTTGTTAGTACCACTAGAGTTTCTATGTGACTCTTCTCTAGACACTACAAAATAAGCCTCCTTAACAGAAGGCAAGCTATCCCTAGTTAACAAATTGGTTCTAACAATTTGATAGCAACTATCTAACCCTATTAAAAATTGCATAAGTTTGATCATTTGACTGAAATTGTTAAAATCCTTTGAAGCATCACAAGTATATGGAGGCAATTGATGGATTTGATCCAATTGCTTTCACAGAACATTCAACTTTTGATAATATTCAGACATAGAAGAACCTTCTTGACTAAAACTATTTATTTTCTGATAAAGATCAAACACCACAGAGCCATCAACCTTAATATGTTTCTTTAATTTCTTTCCATACATCAGAAACAAGTTTATAGAATACTTGTCCTAGATATAACTCTTCAGACATAGAATTAAGAATCCAATTAAGTAAGCACAATAGAGTTACACCTATCCCACTGTCTTGCAAGAACAAGATCATCAACAGATTTAACACAGTCTCCATTTATAAATCCTAGTTTATTTTTAACTTGTAAACCTAGAATCATAGCATTAGACCATACACTATAATTTTCAGTTCCCTTTAGTTTTATACTAACAATTGTTAAGTTTGCAGAATTACTAGGATGAGATATAAAGGATCACTAGCATCAAGTTTATTCAATTGAGTTACAATATTAACAGAAGGATCAACAACATGACCAACACCTGGATCAATAATCGGTCCAACTGCTGGACCCTCAGCTTCATCAACCATACTCAACAATCAACAAGGAACACAACACAGCAGATCACACAATTACCACAAACAATTAAGTAAACAGTAATAAACAACCAGATTAACAAAAAACAACTCAGATAACAAAACAAGAAGACACAAGACAAAGCTTTCACACCACGTCAATGGCGGAAACACGTGGCGCAACGTTCAAGGAGTATAAAGGCAAGGTCAACGCAAACAATAATTAATTAAGAAAAGGATCATAATTTATTATGTCAGAAATTAGTTTCAAATTGTCACATATTGTTCAACAACATTGTCTTAGATGAAAATTTGGGTTTTCCCATAAATGTCACAACATGAATGGACATAGCAAAACCCCTTATTGATTCCGACTTATGCACGATCCCACTGCCCTAGCCATGTAACTTCCAGCTTCTAATTACCTGAAAGATATGTTTAAAAGAGACGTCAATATACAAAATATTGGTGAGTTCACAGGTTTTAGTTTTTATACTTTCAAAACATTTGATAACATCAATCGAAATATATTAAAGTAGTGACCATTGTAAGAGTTGCAAGTTCCTACAATCTACTTGAGCCTATAACCAACCCAAGACAAATAATGCCTCGCAAAATAGTTGTTTCTCGGAAAATTAACAACTTAGTTCAGAATATGTGCATCCCGGGTTTATACCGTAACATAATCGAAGCTATCAATTTAAGGATGGGCCTTGTCGGGCACCAATAGTACTATCCAAATATTCCTTTGGTTGTCGATTTCATACACAACATCATACGAGTAAATGGTTACAGTGGGCGAGGACTCACCCCGAGTGGTGTATGAACAACAACAACAACAACAACAACAAAACCCAAGTACACAACATGTCACTTAGTATATTTCTACAACAAAACATATCTTTCCCCCGTAAACAAAACAGTAAAATTGGGGCCGTGATACTCACCTGTAGTGCGGCGTGCAAGTCAAATGACAGAGAATAGAATGTCCAAGGTCAAACACCTACAAGTATCCTAGACGTATAAATTACTAAGTCCATAGCGTGTGTTTCTCAGCAAGTTGTACATCAAATTCCCAACGCTACTATTTAGTCCAATTCCCCGTTTAATTAAATGTATATCCTATGTCTGTTGGTGTTATGTTACCCTCGTTATGAGTTACACTTGTATTTCCGTATTAGTTAACTCGTCTTATATTATTATCGACTCAACTCACTTTACCGCATAATTATTTTCCCATTAAATAATTATGCTAGGATCTTGTCGATCGACTTTTCATTTTCAATACTCGGCTTGACTCACTCTACCATATATTTATTTTCCCATTAAACAAATATATTAAGTTCTCGTCGACTCGACATTATACATTTAACATTCGTCTCGACTCACTTCGTCATATATTTACTTTCCCATTAAATAAATATATTAAGATTTCGTCGATTCGATATTTCACTTTCAACGTTCGACCCGACTCACTTTACCATATATTTACTTTCCCATTAAATAAATATATTAGGATTTTGTCGATTCGAACGATGTCAAGTTCACATGCTCGTTTTATACGTGAAATCCTTGTGGATTCATGTGTTAGTTTTCTTACGAGTAAGTTTCCAACACTTAGGAAAGTGTTACGTATTATCACCCAACTTATATATTTTAGTTCATAAAATATATATATATTTATTCATTCCTTTAATGTGACCACATTCATATACGCATTTTGTCGGAATTTATACTACGCGTATTATTCATCCGTTCCAAATTAAGTTCATAATATAAATACGTTACACCCGTTTATGTATTTATATATATTTTCAAGTCCCGAATATTATAAGTCGTGTATATATATATATATATATTTTGTAGGAATAAATACTTGTCGTTATAAACGTTATTTTTCCGACGTCCAATATATATATATATATATATATATATATATATATATAATTGTACCTTGTTATTTTCTAAGGTTACGACAATATATTTCTTATATGTTTGGAAATCCATATTTTTATAAAATCTCATTTTATAAAAATTCATTTTATACACAAAAACATATTCTTGTAAGTTTACAATTTCTTCACAAAACAACCTTGGAAAGTTAACATCTTCCACTTTTTACACCAAACTTTTCAAAGTTACATTTTTAGATCAAAGTTTCCAAAATGTCATTTTATACCCCTAACTTCTTAAAGTCATCAATTAATTCTTTTAACTTTCCAAAAGTTACATTTTAGATCAAAGTTTACAAAATGTCATTTTATACCCCTAACTTCTTAAAGTCATCAATTAATTCTTTTAACTTTCTAAAAGTTACATTTTCCACTTAAATCTTTCAAAAATGACAATTTTACACAAAACTAGTAAACTTATTTTTATCAATTTGTCCATAATAATAATTATTATGATTCTACACTAGTAAAAGTCCATAATACTCTTATTAGGAATATTATTATATGTATTTAGTGTATTAAGTCCAAGGTGTCCAACATGTCCATGTGTAGAGTTTTAATGTTAGTTTCTCATGAAGGTGTAATTTTTATATGTTTTGTATCATGTTTGAGTTCCAACATATTATTATGTTTTGGATGATTATATTAAGATGATTAAAACCATTTTTAAGTATCTTCAAGTTATATTTATAAAAGCTACTCAAACATCATCAAACATAACTTATGTGAACTTATAAAAATTACAAAAATTCTCTAAAAATATATAGAAACTCACGGCCTTTATAAAATAATTATAAATCTTTGTTAAACTTTGTAAAACATATGTTATCTCATTATTAACACTCTAGCTTCACATGATTTTAAAGCTTTAACATGTGTTAGCTTATATTAACATTTTTAACTTATAAAAACACTAATAATAACAATAATAACCCACGACATTTATAAGGGTCATTAACACTCCATTTTAGCCTTGTAACAATGTATAAATCATGTGTTAAAAATATAGTTTCCAACCCCTTGTACAACTTGCTTTAAAACATAAGAAATTAACAACATTTTGAAGAACAAAAAGCAAGATTAAACTTACTACTAGCACAAGGCTAGGGAAGATAAAAACACTTGGTTTTGATGGGGTTTAGTGTGTTCTTCCAAGTGGGTTAAGCTCCTAGCTTGATAACACACAATAGGGGTTTGAATGTGGGAGTTTTTGAGTGATTTCTTATAGCTTAAAAAGGAAAAATGGAGGTGTGTATGGGTGTTATAACTCACGGCATTAGTAGCAGCAAAATAGAGTGTTTTGTGAGTTTTGTTCAAGTGTAGGAAGTGTTATAACACTTTAAAGCAAAGCACTATCACATATACAAACAACCATGCATGGAATCTCAATGTAATGGAAGTTCAAGTTACTAGGGAGTGACATGGGAGTGAGGAAAAGGGGAGGGGTCATGGGGGCCGGTTTGTGTTGTGTTTGTGGTGGGGTCCACCCACAAATTTTGTTAAAGACTTATATTTGTATTAAGGGGGTGTTGTTCGGGTGTCGTTCGGGTTTTATTCGGTTTCAATCACGCGTTATTTGGACTTTATATTCAGCTCTAAAAATCCTTTAACATAGCCTAATTTAAGTGTTGATAAGTTATTTAGGCTTCGGTTGGGTGAAATTACGAGTTATACGCGTATCGGGTGCGATATGCTTACTTTATTCATTACCGGGTGATTTGTATTTCGAGTTTTCACTTATTGTTTTGGAG
The DNA here is from genome assembly GCA_030844895.1 of Ambrosia x helenae. Lineage (NCBI taxonomy): Eukaryota > Viridiplantae > Streptophyta > Magnoliopsida > Asterales > Asteraceae > Ambrosia > Ambrosia x helenae. The sequence goes on along the minus strand of JAUTDX010000694.1, from coordinate 76,108 downwards.
TTCCAAAACACATAATATTTTATGAAAATACCCTTTATTTTATATCCCGGGTGTTTGGGATCATTTCCAGATATTTATCTGTTACCGGGTAATTACCAACGTCCATTCCGGATAAGTACATTTGCACGCGATTTCGCCGTGCATCTAATTAAACAAATGCATTCCTATGCATCCTATGGGGAATTTTCTATTCTCTAAAAGCCACTACAATAATTTAATATTGCACACAATTAATATTAAATATTAATTAATTAATCAGTTAGTTTTTACGGATTTACCTTATTTTTGCCGGTTGTTACAGAAGCTATACTGGTGATCCCGATCACTGGTTCATCACCCTTATGGTGCCAGCGCAGGTCCTCGTACAAGAGCCACCTAATGACCTAGACCAACCTTAGAGCTAAAAACAGGGATACAACAACCCTGGCAAAGACTCTTTAGGACAAACTCTAGGAAAACAGTAAAAATAGAAAGATCTCACTTGGGGGGGGGGGGGTTCCAAGTTAGGGTTCACCATAAACTCACAGTGTATAACCTTCACTTAGAGTTATATCACTGGAGAGGAAACAAAGATAAGCCTTCTTTAAATCCACACAGATCTAGAGACAAGACCTGATTCTCCAAAAAAACCATCCAGCTTCTTTCCACAGGAATAACAAACCTTTGACCTGACTTATCAGATCTACATGAGTTCTACCCTAACTGAACTTCAAGAACTCCAAAGAATAAAGAAGATATGAAAACAATCTTTTAACATTCAACAAACTTAGAGAAACCCTAATACCAGCGGATTACAACAAAGACTAAATCAAAGCCTAGAGCTCTGATAGCATGTCACAAACATGATATGATACCAGAAACTCAAAGAACTTTATTAAGAACAAAAAGAGAACCAAAAATATTACAAGATCTTTTACAAACTCTCTACGGACCCAACACGAACTCTCTCACACAACAACTCTCAATACCAGTCAATAAACCTATACAAACTTCAGCAAGAACAGATACACGGTGAATCTGATCAATCAACAATGAAACCCTAGATCTATTTAGACAAAAGAGAGAAAGAATACAAAGAGAACAAAACTATATATGAGCTAAACATTGAAATGAATAGAGAGACAACCTTTTATACAGAAGGTTGGAACCTTCTAAGAGAAAACACAAAATTAGCACTCATCAAATGTTCGATCAAATAAGCACACGGATTGAGAGAATGAACGATTGAGATTTATACGAATAAACACAATCATCAACTGATGGGCTTGGTAGCTTGGACTATCATTCTGGGCTTCCTGATTAATAGCTACAACAGGGCCTGAACACAACATCAATCCAAAGCAAGCCCAATTCATATTTAACCTCATAAAACAAATAAAAAAAGTACAAAATATAAATAAAGGTAAATATGTAAATGTAAAAGAATTGAAACTAAAAATAATAGTATTACCTTATTATTTCAACAAATGGGAAGTATACAGTATTAATTTACAAGTGACTAGTGTAATATGGTGTTGTAAGTTGTGCTTAGAATGTGCATTAGTGTCTGCTTTAATGGGTTGTACCTCACTTGGGTCCCGATGCTTTGGATGTATTTTACATTTTTAACCCAATACCTTTTCACTTCTAACTTTGGTCCCAATACTTTTCATCTTTTACAAATATTTCCTTTTACACTTTGGTCTAAATTTTGCTAGTTAACACGCCGTAATGTGCACATGTAGGTCAATATTTTTACGCATATTTTCCCGTTTAACAGCACCGTCACAATGTGCGGGTCCTAGATCGACTTAGTCATTGTTTTCAATGTTTACGTTTCACACGTGTGGTTTAGCGTTTGTACGTCTACTTTTCTTTTTGATCAGTTTGTTCTTTTTTCTTTTTCATTTTTTATACGAGTTTTTCCACTGTTGGTGAACGCTGAACCTGGTGTGACATTATTGCTAAGACGGTTTTACGCCTCCCGCCGCAACACGGAGTCTAAATACTAATATAGTATTAATTTACAACATGTTTGTGCATGTTAGTATTGTACCTTTTTTAACGAATATTTTGCATAAACGAGTTGTACTTTAATGTTCGTTGGTTTTACTCACTTTTTATTTTTTGTTTTTTTAAATGTAAGTTACTATTTCCTTATAAAACTTAATAGTTTTGTATTTTTTGATTTTCAACTTTGGTGTCATTTACTTTTTATCTTTTTCAATTCCTTTTTACTTTCAATTTAAATTTGCGAATTACATGCACCAAGGCATGCGTGTGTGGTTGGTGTTTTTACGTCTGTTTTTCCCATTTAATATCCCGGTTGCAATACGCATGCCATAGATCAACCTAATTATTGTTTCTAATGTTTTACATTTCAGGTGCATAATTCAACGGTTTTACGTCTACTTTTCCGTTCAGTTTATCTTTTTCATTTTTATTTCATTTCATTACGTTAACAAGTCAACTAAACTCCCAAACTCCTAACAACATCATCCTCATGTCCATTCTTCCACACCTCCATTCAATCACTTTGAAACCACATTCATCCATCAACCATCAACAATCAAAACCCATAACAAACTCTCTCCAACATCAAAATGTTATCATCCCTCCACACCCTCAAACCCACCTTTAACTCCACCAACCCATCACAACCCACACCCAAATTCCTATCCTTTCATAACAACAACAGCTTAAATTACACAATAAAAACTAACTATCTCAACTTAATATGTAAAGGGGTTAAAGATTCTGCTAAGGAGACTAAGGTAGGCTTGGATTTAGACAGTGGTGGTGGTGGAGATGGTGGTGGTGGTGATGGTGGTGGAGATGATGGAGAGAATAGAAAGGAAGGTGGGTTTTTAAGGGATTGGGTTGACTTTAGTTCTGATGATGCAAAAACTGTGTTTGTTGCACTTGCTGTATCTTTTGCTTTTAGATGGTTTGTTGCTGAGCCAAGGTTTATTCCTTCTTTGTCTATGTATCCTACGTTTGATGTTGGAGATAGACTTGTTGCTGAAAAGGTCTGATCTTTTTCTTTGGTTTGTGTTTTGGGTTGTTTTTTTTTTTTAATTTATTATTATTATTTTTGTGTGTGTGTGTGTGTGGGGGGGGGGGGGGGGGGGGGTTGTAAGGTTTGATCATTAAATGTAGGGGGGTAAATGGGTCAAGCCGCTTGTGAGCTACTCGAGATCCGCTTCTAATAGCTAGAGTAGAGTTGAGCTGAATCATGCTTGAAAATAAATGTAAATGTATATGATTAAAATAATAAATAATAGATGAGCCGCACCAGAGTTTCGAAAATGACTAAAGAGCTGAGCTCGAGTGTGAGAACTAGAGATAAAAACGAGCCGAGTTTGAGTTCATGTAAGTTAAATGAGCCGAGCTCGATCTTGAAAAACTACTCACCAGCCGAACTTGAGCTTTAGAAATAGAGCTCGAATCGAGCTGAGCTTGAGCTCTCGTAAGCTTGGCTCATTTACACCCCTTCCTAAAACAAGACTACATGAATTAGTTTCTATGTTAGAGATTTTGGTGAAATTTAGGCTTTTATAGAAAAGATATATGAATCACATTGAACTCGGTATCTAGTACTACATATAGAATAATGTTGGTATCAAAATAAAAGCAATTATTAAGCTATATGGTGAAATTTAGGCTTTTATCAAAGTTCTTTGATCTATGATTTTAGACTAAGGGGGTGTATAATGAAAGTGATTTTTATTATCTATGATTTTAGCTTGGCTCGTTTGCACTCATGTCCTGTAACAAGAGTTTATGAATCAATTTGTATCTTGAAGATTTTTGTGAAATTTAGCATTTGGAAGAAAATAAATATGTATTACATTGAACCATGTAGTTAGATCTAAGTATAGAATAATGTTGGCGTCAAAATAAGAGCAATTATTATGCTAATTTGCCAATGAAATAATATTCTGCTTGACACCCAAAGTTCTTCGATTTATGATTTTTGCAGCAATACTTATACTGAATATGTGTAGCTCACTTTTACGCATAAATTCTTGAATAATAAGAGTTTGGAAAACTACCTATTATAGTATTATCTGATTATCATAACTTCAAATCTTGGTTTTAAAAAGCGCGCCTAAACGCGAGGCGAGCTGAGGCGCAGCTTCATGTGCCTTATATGACATAAGCGCGCAGTGTACAAAAAGCGCAAGAAAAGCGAGCTTTTTTGGGAAAAAAACCCCTGAGGAGCGCGCTTTTTGTACACGGAGTGTTTTTGTTCTTCAAAGTATTATACATGTAGCTTTAAAGGTTGTAAATTTAAGTTAAATCATATATAAACCTTATTTATATCTATATTTTGGGTAAAGGATGCTAAAAACCTATAGGATATATAAGAAAAATTATATAATCGTATTGCGCCTCACATACTAAAACGCATGGCTTTTGCGCCTAGGTTTTAGACCTCGTCGCTTTTGTGTGCTTCGTGCTAAACCAAGCTTCAAATAGCAGACACACGTCACCAAACACTCCTGATTATCTGATTCTGATCTTCCGTTTTGTTTACACTTGATGATGCGTGTACTAAAAGTCTAAAACTGCTGATTGGTATATTATCACAACTTCAAATAGCTGACACACATCATCAAACAGTACTGATTATATGATTCTGATCATCTAGTTTTGTTACAATTGATTAGTGTTGCAATTGATTATCTGATACTTATAGTTCTATATAAACGTATAGGAGCTCATTTTACATGTAAATCCAAAAACAACTAGAGTTTTATGAGCATTAAAACGGCTAATTAGCACAATTTCAAACAGCAGATACACATTTAACCATACAAATCGTATTGTTACGACTGACTAACAAAAATTAGTCTATATCACATAATCACTTTTGAAAAGCAATGCCAAATGCCCCCCTAAGAATTATGCATTAAAAATTAACGGATGGCTACTTTTTAAACATACGAAGCAACCCTTTAGCAGTTTAACATGCACCTATGTCATGAATATTTTTCTTAGTTTGATGTACCACAGGGCACATGTATAGTTTTTATCAACTTTAACAGTACCGGCATAGTTTCCATATTGTGACATGCATCTTTTTTTTTTTCTTTTTGTAAAAACTAAAAACTTGTTTCAGCCATTACTTTAGATGATTAATCTTTTTATTTAATTCCTCGTTTGACAATTTCTTGATTTATCTGCAGGTTAGTTACTATTTTAGAAAGCCATGCCCAAATGATATTGTGATTTTTAAAAGCCCTCCAGTCCTCCAAGAAGTAGGATACACTGATGATGATGTGTTCATCAAACGAGTTGTTGCCAAGGCAGGAGATTTAGTGGAGGTTAGTTTCTTAATTTATTCCCCAAAATAGATAATTTGGCCATTGATGTAAATGCGTTATGCAATATATAATCACCTATGCTTATTTCAACATTTTTTAAAGGAAGCAAGTAGCTTTTTTTGCACATAAGAAAAATGAATTACCGAGTTTCTTGGCCTGCATATGGGCAGGTCAAACAGGCTGGGTAACATGCCCAAATTGTTCATTTTTTGTACATGTCTATAAAATGGGACGGGTCAGGCTGAGTTTACCAAAAACGCTTTCTTTTCTTACCAAAATGTACTTTTTCTTTTGAGTAAGTGTGTCAAATATGTGATCACTTTTTTTTAACTTTCTGTATTTTACTTCAGTTGTAATCTTACTTTTTTAATTCAAATGATTTAGGAACTTCTACATTTAGAATACACTTCAGACAACTTTCAAGTTGTTCCTTTTAATCTATTTGTTTATTACCCTTTTGATCCATTGGAGATATAACGTAACACAAATTGACCCATTCATATGTCGATGAGTTGAAACTAGCACATTTAATATAAAGCATTGCTTAGGCTTCACATTTGCCAGAAAGATCTAACTTCTAACTTCTAAGATATCATTTTTTGCTCTGTTCTTGTTAAGGGCACTTGACTAATAAACAAACTGTTTATTGAAACTATTTGCATACTTTTTGTTCACAGGTACATGACGGGAAGCTAATAGTAAACGGGATAGTCAGAAACGAAGACTTCACTTTTGAAGCACCTAAATATGAAATGACTCCAATTGTATGTAGAATCTTTACATTTTTTTCAAACCCTAATCTTGAAACCATTACTAAAAATCGGCCGAATTTTATCTATATTGCAGCGCGTACCAGAGAATTATGTTTTTGTGATGGGAGATAATCGTAATAACAGCTATGATTCACACGTCTGGTAAGTTTTCCCAGTTTTAAGCACAGTTTTCTTTACCAGTTATCGGTTTGACAGAAAAGTTCGTTCAAATCTTGTTACCAAATTTAAAGGTGGCAATTTCGGCCCATTTAGTTATGAATGGGTCAATTTGGGTGTATCTTCTAATCAACACATTATTTCCAAAACTGAGATAAAAACTTGTTAGCGGGTCAACCCAACACGGCTCACTTCGGACCACATCCATAAAAATGTGTTCCATATCAACCAAACCTGTTTTGACCTGTTATCCCTTCGCCCAATCTGCTCACCCTGCAACCTCTAAACATGTCAAACGACGATATATTTATTTTTGTATTTGCGTTTCACAACTTCATACAAATCACTCTATGTTTACACGATAAAGTGTATTTTCGTTTTCAGTTTATAATTTTTCTTGTGGCAATGATACTCAACAGTGTAACTAATGTCTCTTTTATAAATTCTAATCACATCAGGGGACCGTTGCCATTGAAAAACATAATTGGGAGATCGGTATTGCGGTATTGGCCTCCAACAAGGATCGGCAGCACGATTTTGCCAGCTGGCTGTGCAATCGACAACCCAGAAAATACTAATAGTAATCCAGAATTGCAACAAGATTCAAGTAAATTAGCATCTCAATAGGCATAAAGCATTTAGGGATTGAAGGCACACCCCTTTGTTCTTTGACTTTTTTATAGTCAACATGTAAACTATACGTTTATACAGTTTTCCTTTTCTGACCATCTTGAGGAAAGCAAGGTGACATGAGATCTATGTCGATGAGAGTTGGCGAACCGGCGACTGGTCGGGTTGAGTCATATGGTTTTAGGCTACTGGTGGAAACGGGTTCAGTTAGTATAATTTTAAACATAGAGGTAACATTGATCAGTTGGACAAAATGGATTGATTCAGTTGGGTTTGGTAACTATGTTCCATCTTCAAATATGCAGGAAAAAAGTGCATTTAAAAAATAATATATTCACTCAATATTCTTCATATCAACCCATAAACTCTTCATAAATACTTCTGAAGTACCAACCTAATTTATCTCTATACAGTAGTTTTAAGTTTAGGCCTGGTTTAAAAAATAGCGCCTCGGGAGCTCCTGAGGCGCTCGAGGCGATCAGGAAAACGCCTCAAGGTTTTGAGGCGGCACTTCAGGACTTATGGGTCAAATTTGGTTAAGATTGGGTTAGTGGAAGGGTAATACATAGAAACAAACAAAGGGATGGAGAGATAAGAAGTGTTATATATATGATAAAAAAGGCCGAGATGTAAAAGGAACGAGCCATATTTAGCTTTTGACTTTACACGATGCTTTTTTTGTTGTACATAGAGCAACAACTCACATATGGGATTCTCTCACCTCACGCCTTAGATTTTGAGACTTAAACGCCTCGAAGCACTTAACGCTTTTTTAAACCAATAGTTTAGGCTATTTTTGTATAATCAACTTGGATGATTCGGTTATGGTTATGCATGTACAAATGACTGAATTAATCGAAGTGAAAGACAATAAAACCAATCTTTAAATATTTATAAATCTTAGAAAAAATTTTGCATTTTTTTAATTATCAAATTAGTTCCCATTTGCTATTTTTTTTAATAAATTCGAAGGATTGCTAATAATTTACGGCTCAAGCTATTAGCTCAAAGTATTAATCTAGGTTCACTTGATCCCACTCACATTGAAAGTTGGCACTTCACAGACGGCTAACCAAGCCATCTTTTTCCAATAACCAAATTAAGCGAAATTTATAACTGAAACCAATCGGTTATGAAAAATCTGAGGACCGGTTATTGGTTTGGCTTTAACCCATAACTGAACGGAGCTGACTCATGTTGGCCCTTACGAATATGAGTGATAAATTTATCACTTTGTTTCTTACATTAATATTAGAGTGTAGATTATAAAAGTTTTCCTGTAACTTTCTATATAAGTAACAGTGTATAATAGTAAAATCATTAACTTCAATTATGTAAAAATATATAAGAAAAAAGAGTAAGATGGTGTGCTCAAACTCTAGCTTGTTATTACACATTTGCACGGGTTCAATAGCTTGATAATCCTAAATAAACTATTTAAATTAATCCTAAATAAACTATTTAAATTATTTCGTTAAATAATTGCAGCTATAAAAAAACATTTACTCCTACTTTTTATTTATTTAATTAAAGTATTTAAATGATTTCCTGCGGTTTGCATTTGACACATTTGAAGCCCTGGCTCCAGAGGCAGTGCATTTCCTAGACCGAGTGCAGAAGGTTGTCCACAGAACCTCACAGAGCTCTTTAAACCAAGGGTTTGTATTTAGTACAATAAACTTTGCGATTCAAAAGGGGATAGTGGCGTAAAATTCCACACATTTAACTTCATAATGTTTCATAAAATTAACATTTGTGAAACAAATAAAGAAACCTTTTACCGCTTCCGAATCATATTGGCTTTTGGTATACAAATGGCGATTAACCCCTATTCTAGGGGTGTTCAGAATTCGATTCGGATTCGAAAAATTCGAAATTCGACTTAGTTCGATTCGATTACCAAAAATTCGATTCGATTATTAAGAATTCGAATTCGATTCAATTCGAATTCGAGTCCAGTAAATCGAATACGAATCGAATACGAATTTATGATTTTAAATTCGATTCGATTCGAAATTCGAATAAAAACTGTACATATATAATTTTTAAATATATACACACACATACACATTATTATATACACAAATATACACAAATCTAAGAATCCATAATCTCTACAATTTTTACCATAACCATATTTTACATATTTAGCTTATACATCACAAAACACTAACAAACTATACTCTCTACTATTTTTACTATTCCAGATTTTGACATATTGTTGTTTATCAATTTTGTAGATTTGTATTTTATATGTTAAAAATAATGAGTTTGTATTAGTTTTAAAACTAAAAGTAAAACGATTTATTATTTATGGGGACTTTGAACTAAATCGAATTTATTCGAATTCGATTCGAATTGGAGTTTCTTATTCGAATCGAATACGAATCGAATAAATTGAATTTTAAGCGAATACGAATCGAATACGAATTCAGGTAAAAATATTAAAAATTCGAATAATTTGATTCGAATAATTCGAAAATTCGTTATTCGATTCGTTGAACACCCCTACCCTATTCTTGTCTACTTGTCCGCTCTGATCAAATTGATCAGATCAGACGCCAATAAGATGGTTCAAATTGATTAGATCATATGCCAATAAGATCGATTCTCATTTAAACCCCTTTGTATATGTATTGTATTCCACGCTTAAGCTTACCCAAATTTTGCAAGATAAAAGGCTGCCTGTTATTCTCTTATCGGACCAATAATCTACAACAATGTAACTAAATGTAACTCAAAAGGGCACCCTCACTATATATTTAATAAACCAAGTAAAACGGTAAGCTAAATCATATATCTTCATTTACATTTCAACTATAAGAACACAAATCCTCATTAAAACCAACGACTTTGTTGCTTTGAGAATCAATTTTCATGATACATACAATTTGGCGACGATGCATAGTCTTCACGAATGGGCCTATCAAGTAGGCTTGCGAACGAACCTCAAACTCTAATTTCAATGGAACACTACCATTGTTGCTTGACATAACCAAGCCCTCCCCGACTCCATATAGAGGAACCTTTTGACCTTGCACATTTACTAATATTGTCCTTTCGCTTTTCTTTGGTTGATAAAAGTTCGTAAACTGGTAAAAGTATTACACAACATATTAGATAAATGTATATATTTTGACACTATATGAAAACACGACACAAACCTAATTCCTATTACCTGACCAGTTGCAACCCGGATTTGTGAATAGTAAACATTTAGCGGTCTAGATGAGACATGGATGCCAAAAAATGTAGCCGGATTTCGTATGATCATCTTCACTGAACAATTGATCGTCAACAATTTGGTTGGGACTCCTGTGTAATCTAATCCTTCCCCGTAATAGAAATTGTTCAATTTCCAACTCTACAAGGAAAAAAAATATTAAATATTTGTGTTATAATGACATGAAGGTAAATTCAGTACGAAAACTTTTTGAAGTAATACATTAAATTGAACTTAGCATTTAATTATAGCATTAATAATAAACTTAAATGCTATAATTAAATTGGGATATTTATTAGGTTGAGTTAAGAAAAGAAAGACGACTGAAAAAATAAATTGAATGGTAAAATATCAAGCAGAAACGTCAATAGTAAAGCAAATGTTTAAGAGTAAGTTAAAATATTTAATCAAATCTAAAATTCATACATTGAAGTGAACAAAAAAAAAAGTTAAAATAATAACGATTAAACTAAAGTAATAAAATAAAAAAAGAAACTAGCATCAAGTAATATAAATGTAAAAAAAAATCAAACTAAAAAAGGTCCTGAGTTCGAATCTCACAGAGGGTTTTCTCATAATTATGAGTTTCCTTCTGAATGAGTGACTTGGTGGTGGAATATTATCGTGTGGTAACACTGGTGACACAAAAATACTCCAGTGATCCGTGAATGATTCTAATTAGTCGTTCAAAAAAAAAAGCAAAAAAATAATAATTTAAATATTATACGAGAATTATTAAAAACATAAAAAAAATCTGTAGTAATAAATATCAAACAGTAATATTAAATATCAACTGGTATCTTGAATTACCAAAAAACAACTATTAAATATAAATTTTAAAATAGAAAATAAAGTATCGACTACTGAAATGAGATACGGTATCTTAAATATATTGAATTTTAAAATAAAAATTTAATAAAAATACTTTAACAAAATCATGAATTCCGAATCCCTGATCACATGAAAAAGATGTATAAAACCTTCACTCAAAAATTTCACATTCTTTATAACCATTTCATTTTACCAATCAAACACATGTGATATCATCATATCAAGAGACTTCAACTTTAAGTCCAAAATTTTTTTATATAATCAAACACAATTTTGATAAAACTTGATAATCTTTTTCTCCTTTTAAATAATGTATTTAATAAAAAGACACAAACATACACACGCATAGACATATGTAAGTGTGTATATGTAATTTATTAAAATGAAATATTGTTATCTCTAGTTAAAAACATATTGATATAGGAAACAAAAACACACGCGTACACATATTTAAGTTTGTGTAAATATTATTATTATTATAAAGTTACAAACAAATAGAATGAGATTTTTTTACCTTCATTTGCACCTGAAGTTTGTATGGTCTACTGGCACCCCAAGTAACAAGACAAATAGCCAAAAAAACCAACACAAATCCCATGATAACCATCACAACCCGACACTGTCTCATAAATTGTTCATCACCATAATAATAATCATCACCATCCCCATAACCCTCAACATCTTCCTCATCAATCACACTAAACAAATTGTTCCCTTTCTTCTTTTGCAAAACATGCTGATCATGATGTTTCCCAACAATCGAAAATCGGTACGGTCCCGACACTCGGCTCTCAGACGACATCCGGGAATGCGACGGGGATTCCGCGGGTGTCGTGTGACTATTGGTTGATGACTTGTCATCGTGTGAGTAACGTGGTGGGCTTTGGACAATGTAGTCACATTTAGGTGATGTTGAGGATGTTGAGGTGTTTGAGTCGATTTCTGATTGCATTGTTATGTTTTGTTTTGGTTGGAGAATAATAAAATATTAATAAGGTGTTGGGAGAGATTGAGGGGATTGAATAGATTTGGAGGTGTTTCGGAAAGAATAATAAGGAGCGATAAGGGTGGGAATGGAAAGCGACCGTTTCATGTGAAGAGTAAATGGGGATTTTGGAACCTTAAACTAAACCTTAATGTGGACAACTTGTGTGTCTTCACTCTTCAGGTGTGTGATGATTTCGGCTGAATTGTATTAAATAGTTAAATATTAGTGGGCCCAAAGCAGGGCCCATGGGTTATTTTTGGTTATTTTGGCCGATGTGGTAGAGTGGCTCAAAATCAATACCAACACCACCGTTAGTAGTTTAGATATTGAGTTCGAGGAGTCGCACCCACCGCTCACTAAATTTTATTATTTTATTTTATTTTAAGTTGTATACTTTTTTGTAATTTTTAATTAATGTATCTTATTTGTAATTTAAAGTAAAAAATTAGTGATGCGTGTGATGACCACCTCATGTATTTCATGATGGAATGTGATAGGGTGTGCTGGAATGAGGCGATACATGGGGATTGGGTGTGATAATGTGATGACCACCCCATCTACCCTTATAAGACATGTTTCAGGTTCAAATCCTGACTAAGGGTGTTTAATTTAGGATTATTGATGTAAAGGAGTAAAGTTAGTTGTTAAAAAAATTTTTTTGGTTATTTTGATTTATTTGTGCAAAACTTTATATAATTAATTTGTGCTAGAAATCATTTTGTTTTTTTTTTCTTTTAATGACTAGATCAAGTGGTAGCATTCATACTTGTGAACCCATAAGATTCGAGTTTGATACTGTTTACCCACGCCAAGGATACTTCCTAGTAGGAATATGTGGGGCCTCCCATGATTTCGAAGAATACCAGCATTCTCTCTACTGATGGGCATGAACCCCTGTCGTCCCAGGAAGTTTCCTCATTATTCATACCACAAGTGTGACTCAAAGTCACCGTCCTAGGGGATCGAAACGAGTTTCTTACACTAGTTGGATATATATATATATATATATATATATATTAAATAGTTAGTAATGAATATTATTTAAGAATTATAAAATGATATTTTGAGATAAGATATTTTACAAAATTAAGAGTTAAAAAACGAAAGAGTAAAATAAGAGAAGTGCGGAAAATAACTATGGACTCGCAACCAATTACTTATTTTTAGGTGGGTTTCTAGGATCCATACACCTGGTGACATCATATTTGAGGTGTATGACATCACATTCTGGGTATGTGGCAGCTTCCTATTGGTGTGTGATGTGGGCCAGGGTGTTTGAATCCTAATTATAGGGTGTATTGTTCCTAAATACCTTTTAGCTGTTTTTTTAACTAACAATTTCTAGGCTAGGTGTTTTAAATTATCGGGTGTGCTTAGGTCACCGTCCTAGGGGATCGAAACGAGTTTCTTACACTAGTTGAATATATATATATATATATTAAATAGTTAGTAACGAATATTATTTAAGAATTATAAAATGATATTTTGAGATAAGATATTTTACAAAATTAAGAGTTAAAAAACGAAAGAGTAAAATAAGAGAAGTGCGGAAAATAATTATGGACTCGCAACCAATTACTTATTTTTAGGTGGGGTTCTAGGATCCATACACCTGGTGACATCATATTTGAGGTGTATGACATCACATTCTGGGTATGTGGCAGCTTCCTATTGGTGTGTGATGTGGGTCAGGGTGTTTGAATCCTAATTATAGGGTGTATTGTTCCTAAATACCTTTTAGCTGTTTTTTTAACTAACAATTTTTAGGCTAGGTGTTTTAAATTATCGGGTGTGCTTAGGTGTTTGGGGTTGAGTTATTATACAAAGGCTCAAAAAAATGAGAAGGGTGAGAAGCCACTAGAAAATGACAAGTGTCCAAAGGATTAAACAAGTGGGAAGGGTAATTTTGTCAAAATAATGTGCACATGCAAGTCACATGCCATTTCCACCTTCATTTTAAACGTTCGTAACTTTTTTATACGTCATCTATTTTTTTTAAAAAAATTATACCATTAAAATTGAGCGTTTTTTTATCTTTAATATGAGTACCATATTGTTATACTTTTGAAGAAAAAATTGAAAACCCATTTGCGTAAGACACAATAGAGATAACGTAAAACACAATGAGTACCAATTAAATATGCAATGAACAATATGGTATAAAACACAATGAACAGTCTAATAAAACACAATGGACGACATACTAAAGACACAATGAACAGAAGACTAAAACACAATGAATAGTAGACTTAAACACATTGAACAACATAATAAAACACAATATACACCATAATACAAAACCCATTTGCGTAAAACACAATGGAAAGCATATGACATGTGTACACCATTTTAAAACGCATACTTTTGAAAAAAAAGTTGAAAACCCAGTTGTATAAGACACAATGGAGATAACGTAAAACACAATTAGTACCAACTAAATATGTAATGAACAATAATGTATAAAACACAATGAACAGTCTAATAAAACACAATGGACAACATATTAAAAACACAATGAACAATATATTAAAACACAGTGAACAACATAATAAAACGCAATGTATACCATAAATACAAAACCCAGTTGCGTAAAATACAATGAACAATGTAAAACACAATAGAAACCATACAAAAAAAACACAATGAACAAAGTTAAATCATGTGTAGTCTAAAAAACACAATGGAAACCGTAACGAAAAACACAATGGACAAATTTAAATCATGTGTAGTCTAAAAAACATAATAAACATATTTATAACATATATTTGCATACTATAACACAATAGACGAGACACAATGAAGTAAGAAAACCCGGTTAACGCGTATTTTTGTTTTCAATTTTAATATAGCAATGTGATACTCATATTAAAGATAAAAAAATGCTCGTTAATATCGTGAATTTTAAAAAAAAAAAAAAAGAATATTGTATGAAAAAAATTATAATTGTTTTAAGATGATGGTTGAAATTGGCATGTGCCTTGCATGTGGAGAGAGAAAGTCAACAAATATGTTTTTTACTTATATGCCCTTCCCCTAATTTAATATTTAATTTTTTTCCATCAAACTAATCTCAACCATCTAAATCTAAAATCAATGGACCAAAATCATCCTCACCCTTCTTAGAACAAGAGTCCTTTGTATTTGATCCTAACTAGGGGTGAGCATTTCGTGGTTCGGACCCATGAGAACCTTAGACCCGACCCGTGAGAATCTTGGACCCGAACCTTTTTAAATATATGGGTAGGTTTGCGGTTCTAGATTCATATGAATTATCAGTTCCGGATCGGGTCGGTTCTAAACCCATGGTTCTAATATAAGAACCACAAGAACTGTTTGTATTTTAATTAGAACATGAGTTATTAATAAAGTGATATCGTATGGAAACACAATAATTTATGAAAATGATCTAATAGATATGTATTGTTAACAGAAAAATAAAACAATACTCTTTTTTAGCCTTTTCATCATTCTTTTTTACATGTTATTGTAATCGATTTCACGTAATTTTAATACAATATTAAAAAAATATTATTTATAAAAATAACAATGTATTTTTCTTGAAATATTTTTCGGCTTGATGTATATACATAGATGTGATATATTATAATATATATATATATATATATCCAAAATTGAAGTAAATATTTATGTATGTCGCTCTGATGTATTTGTGATGTATACATGACATTCACATAATGTTTCGAGAGATGAAAATGACAAAATTGTTACCAAAACATATGTCAAGAAACGAAAAATGATTAAAAAAAGGGAAAATGGATTTAATTACTCCCAACTATCGCCTGTTGGCGGATAATACTCCCAACTATCACTTTGGCCATTAGCACTCCAAACTTTCAACTTGTTGGATTTTATCACTCCCAAACTAACTGAGGTCTAACCCAGTTAGTGTTTGTGGCCAAAATGTAAAAAACAAAACTTAAGGGAAAGTTTACGTGGCCAAAATATAAAAAACGAAACTTAAAGGGGCATTTTTGAAACTTTTTATTATTATTACTTTTCTTTTTAAACTTTAACCCCCCCCCCCCCTTCCTTCTTCAGAGCTACCCTCACCCTCTCTCCCTCTCTCTCTCTCTAAACCACCACCACCCTTCACCACCTTCATCCACCGCCCTTCACCGTCATCAACCACCACCAGCACTCCACTGTCATACTCCACAACCAGTCGCTAACCGTCATACTCCATAACCACCGTCACCCCCAACCACCACCGTCATCCCCAACCCACGACCACCACCGTCACCCCTTCACTGTCATACTCCATAACCACTGTCTCCCCTTGACCCACTGTCATACTCCACAATCACCATCGCAGATCTAAAACAGGGGAATTAGGGTTTTTAGAGAGAGAGAGAGAGAGAGAGAGTGAGGACCGGTGGTCGTGGTGGTGGCGTCTGGGTTTTAGAGAGAGATAGGGAGGAGTGGTGGTGGTTGTGGTGCGGCAGATTGTTTTTTTAGAGACAGAGATAGAGTGGTGGCGGTGGTGGTGATGTCATCAGAGCTATGGAGGTACCCTTTTGCCTCCAAACTGCAACGAATAAGTTTGCCTTTGCAAAGCTTTATAAATAGGTTTTGATTTAGGGTTTTGATTTTGGGAAGATGAAGTTGGGTGAAGGTGATGGTGGAGGTGGTAGGGTTTTGATTTTGGGGAAGATGAAGTTGGGTGATGGTGGAGGTGGTTTAGAGAGACAAAGAGGGGGGGGGGGGGGAGGGGTCTGTCAACAGGAAAGGGGGGGGTGGTTGGGATTTATAAAATTTTTAAAAGATAATAATTTTTTTAATACATTATTATTATTATTATAATAATAGTTTTTAATAATAATAATAATAAGTTATTTTTTAATAACAATAATAAAATGTTTCAAAAATGCCCCTTAAGTTTTGTTTTTTACATTTTGGCCACGAAAACTAACTGGGTTAGACCTCAGTTAGTTTGGGAGTGATAAAATCCAACAAGTTGAAAGTTTGGAGTGCTAATGGCCAAAGTAATAGTTGGGAGTATTATCCGCCAACAGGCGATAGTTGGGAGTAATTAAATCCATTTTCCCTTAAAAAAAGGCAACTCATGAGCTATTGTTAGAACCATTTGGAGGAACTCTTTTACGAGCATGGTAAAAGAATAGGAATATGTAACTCTCTGAAAGCCTATTACATTAAAATGTTCTAGAGGGTCAGACCCTTTACCCGACCCATGAGAACCTTTAGGACCCAAAACCACATAGCCTTTTAAGGTTCGGTTCGTGGTTCCTAATTTCAACAATAAAAGGGTATACGGTTCTAGTGGGTCGGGGTCAGGTCGGGTCGGTTCCTGACCCTTTGCACAGCCCTAATCCTAACCCAGGTGTTTGGTCGTATTTATGGTTTTGGTGGTTTGCCTATAATAAAGATTTTGGTGTATATTGCCACTAGCTTCTTGCTAATAACCGTTTTGGTATTAATAAAAGTTCTTTCCCGTTCAAAAAAAATAAAAAGTTAAATATGTGCGAGTTTCATTTCATTTGGATTGTATTAATTATACAAGATTTGTATGTAATAATCGTATTTAATATTGTTGATCTTGAATTTCTAAAATATTGCTTTTGTGTTTTGGGGATTTTTGAAGAGTCAAACCAAACGAGATTTAGTGGTGGCCTGGTTTAAACTTTAAACCGAATATGGGACGTCATATGGCTCAAAAAATTTAAAGAAGTTTGAATAACATTAGGGGGTGTTTGGGATTGATTATTCAAAACAGATTATGCGTTTTGGAAAAGCAGGGGTGGAGCTGCTTATAGATTATTGCGTTTTGGTAGCCTAAAAAACTGATTATTTGCGTTTTCGAAACGCAATCCAAACACTAAAAACTGAATATCTGCGTTCTCAAAATGCAATAATCTAAAAATCAGATTCAAAACGCAATCCCAAACACCCTCTTAGTCGTTCGTTAAAAAAACATTTGATAAATAACATTTTTAAACTCACAGGAAGACGCATGTTGCATTACTGGCTTTTTGTCATGCACGAATACATATCGTCCCATTTTTATCAACATTTTGTTATACGTCCACGTCATTTTCTGAAGTCTGTTTAAGGACTTAAGTATGTATGGGGGTTGAGTCCAATTAGCAAAACTATCAGCGTTAAAGTGTTAGTTTTATTGAGGTTAAAGGTTCAAGCCCTGTAAAGACACATTTGATGATGTAAATATTTAAGTTATTTAAAAAAAAGTAACAAATTAATTTATTGCTCAAAATCAGTTCCCATTTTATTAAATTTCTTACATTAATACATCCCATGCATAAAGTGTTTTCCTATCTAATAAAAATTAAAAACATTTATTATCTACAATGGCTATTAATAGGAATTTAGATACGTTACGATATTGTAACAATTAAAATACTTTGACTAAAATATTAAAAATTACACGTTAAAGTTTTAGTCTGTTATTTTTTTTTAACGAACAACAAATTCTTATTTCATTGCTTTTGAAACTAGCTAGCTACTAGCTTTACATACGTTTACATTGCATAAACGGGTGTTTCGAATCGTTATACTAGCATTTCTACATTAAAACTTTTCCAATCGTCCCACGTTAAACTAATCTTCCTCGAGCTATTCCTAACCCATAAGTAGCTTCATGTTCGCGCTTCCTCAAAAACCTTTGACACTGTTGGTTGTTTATCATTGAACACCGCATCGTTTCTTGTCCAAATATTCCACATAGTAGTTAATATAAATGCATAGATCATCTTATTTCCTATCTTCGACCTGCCCAAGTGTTTGTGGATCTCCAATAAGTCCCGCACCTGGAAAGCATAGATTGGTTGAAGGCGGCACCATTGTGATACTATTTGCCATATGGTATGTGAAAATTGACAGGGGACGAACACATGTTCGGCTGATTCCTCCATATCCCTACGCAATCTACAGCTGTGATGGCCACTACAATATTCTGTCTTAAAAGCGCGTATGCTGTTGTTAGGCGATGAATGACAGCCCTCCAAGCTACAAAAGACACTTTTTTGGCACCCAACTATTCCATTTGAATTGGGAATTAGAAGATTGCTGGTTATGCTTCTTCATTTTATTCTTTAAACTTCCCACCGAGAACAAACCCGAAGTTTCCAGGCACCATTTCCATCTATCCGTTCCTTGCGACCCTTCTGCGGTGGTTAGTAACGCGACCAAGTCCTGCATCTCAGCCAACTCCTCCTGCATCATGTTTCTTCGAGGCCAAACCCACGAGAATTCCGAACCCACAGACCTATACTCTACCCGATCGGCAACCACACATCTTTTGCATCTTTCCAGCGCGAACAACCTTGCATAAAGGTTCCGAACCCACCCATGTGTCACGCCAAAACAGAATACTTAGCCTATCACCCCGAATTCCTACTATAATCTTCTCTAACTCCACCTCCATTCGAGTCAAATCGCTTTTAATGTTGACAATCTACTTCCATGGCCCCGGGTTAGATAGCATTCGTGGTATAAATAACCATTGCCGAGACCCACTATGAATAGCCCAAATAACTTTTCTCCATAAGGTGTGTTGTTCCGTCTTGAACCTCCACCACCATTTTGCTAATGGTAAGATTGACATCGTTGAGGGACCCGATCCCAATTCCACCTTGCTCAATGGGACCAATGATCTCGGACCACGCCACCCAATTCATTTTTTTCTTGTCCTCGCTCCCACCCCAAAAGAAAGTTCGCCTCAGCCTTTCTAATGTTTTTGTAACTAATTGGGCACCCGAAATAAGGAGAAGTAGTGCGTTGGAAGTGAGTTGAGGACCGATTTCAGCAACGTGATCCTTCTGCCTACCGACAGATATCGAGCCATCCATGTCGAGAGCCGCTTTCGCAATTTTCCAAAAACTGGGTCCCAACTTTTAATTAGGTTCATATTCCCGCTAACCGGTAAACCAAGATGGATGAACGGAATACTACCAGCTTTGCACCCGAATAATGGTCTTAGTTTTCTTTTATATTGTTGGAAATTACAAAGTGAACAAAATATTAATAAATTGTACCATCTAGACCGTTAACTACCCATAAAAACAAGAAAACTAATAAATCTTTTTTAATTAAAACTTATCCGAAAAAAGTAATAATATTTAGTGTAAGTACCCATTATCTCAAACGTGATATTCAAAGGTGTTAAAGATAGAAAACCAGTAAAACTAAATTAAAACCTTTGTTAAAGGGATTCAAAATCTTACTAATTTGTCATACAAAATTAGTTTGTTCATAAATGGATTGTGAATCCGCTAGGTAGGCAGAGCCAGTCAGTTTTTCATGAAGAAAAACATGATAGTCTTATCGCAAAGTTATGTATGATCATTCTATAAGAGGAGTCTCGTTAAGCATTTCCACCAAATCTAAAGAACAAATTGGGTAAGTAATAACACGTATAACTTGATGTTTCAAATAGCCTTTCAATAATTGTTGCCCAAATGAGGCAACTTCGCGCCATTTTGCTATTCTTACTAAATCAAAACTAAACTTGTAATTGTACAATTAAACATAGAATTGTTTATTGACAAGTTTCTGTGTGTGTCGTTTTTGCATTTCATTCAAAAGTCGAAACACGAGACCTGTAAAGAAAGAGGAACACAGTTTTTAGATTTTTCGCGCATTTGTAGCTTTCAGTCTTTTCCTCTCTACAGATACCACGATCCACCTTTCATATAAATGCACTAGAAAGTTTAACGGGAAAGTTTAGACTCGCTTGCTCCTATTAACACCACAAATGAAGCTCTCATTGATTAAGATGATTGACCATTGATTGAAGGTTATTCTCCTCATTGACCAAGATGATTGACAACAATAATTGCAAATCAAACCATAATTGGCTGCACATAATTCTTGCCCTTAATTCATGCTCTTGTATTTAATTTGGATTCTTGTTTCCTCTATATATATTGTCATGTATCCTTGTGTATAGTTATCAATTTATCAATACAAATCTCATTGTGTTATATGGTATCAAGAGCCTAAAAAGCTCCCTTGAGCCAACCGATCCTGCCTTCTTTTCGACAGCCCTTTGTCCGATTTCTATTCCTTCTTTTTTTTGTTCCACAATGGCCAAACAATACACATAACCGCCGCCACTCACTTCCCAATCAAACTCACCCCTCAAATTTTCCCTCATGGCGCACCAAGTTACCGCTACCCTCATCGGTCTTGAACTTGATCATCATATTATTGGACCCGACAACACTCCACCCGAAAACATACTCGATCGCCAAACCACTAAACCCAACCTGGATTACCTTCGTTGGTTTCCACAAGACCAAATGATCATAAGTGCTCTTCTTGGTAGTTGCTCCGACCAAATCCAACCTATAGTTTCATCCGCCAAAACCGCCCGCCAAGCATGGGATCTCTTAAAACTCAAGCTATGCGAGTCGCTCCCGTTCTCGCATCATTTCCATCAAGTCCCGGTTAGCCAAAAACCCAAGAGGAACTCGTTCTATTTCTGATTATTTACATGAGATAAAGTCTCTTCTTAATGAGCTTGCAATCGCTCAAAGCCCCATGTCCGAGGAAGATCTTGAGGTTCATATTATGAACCAACTTGGTGATGACTACTCAACCTTGGTTGCCTCCTTTCGAACCCGTGACACCACCATTTCCTTTGCCGACCTTTTTGAAAAACTCTTAGACCATGAACGCACTCTCAAAGAAACTCTCCCCAAACCCATTCTTACCACCATCAACAATACCTACCGAAGCTCCAACCACTCCTACTACAACCGCCAACCCACCTATGATAATCGTTCCAATCGAAACACAACACCACCCACCAACCGAAACCAGGCGGCCTCTCGGCCTACAGCCTCTACTAATCGCCCCAACCGCAACAATAACACCTATTGCTATTATCGTAATATTCCAGGACATGAAACCAAAGATTGTAGAAAACTTGGTCGCTTCCTAAAAGAACACAACGTGTCTCCTCAAAATAACAACACCCCGGTGGTCAACCACACTACTCCTCACCCCACAGGTATAACACCTTGGATGTGGGACACCAGCGCTTCCGACAATACCGCGAACAACAAGAACCCATTTCCCGTTCATTCCGAATACGGAGGACGCGATGAGATCGTGCTAGATGATGGTAAAACTCTCCCTATAACTCATATTGCTCAAACAACTCTTCCCACAAACTCCCGTCCACTTCTTTTAAACAATATTTTAATTTCTCCTAATATTCGAAATAATCTTATTTCCGTTGCTAAAGTTTGTCGTACTGATGACCGTCTGTCGTCAAGGGTCATAAAACCTAAATAACCTAGGTAGCTAGGTAAGTAGGTAATATCGAATCCACGAGGAGCATGTGGTTAGCGTCACAATAGTTGTTTATTTGTCTAAGCTAGTTAGGAAAATAAATATAAAAAAAATACAAATTATGAAGTTTGCTAGATTTATGTTTTTGTTTGTTTTATAGAAATGTTGAAATGATAACAAAATAATCTAAATAAATAATAAAGATAAATGTAACTTCCACCCGGGATCCTATTCATATAATCTTGCAACCTATTCGATTTAACTATAAGAACACCACATAGACATGGCCTTGGGATTATTGGTTTGTAACATTAACTAAAGACGATTTTCAAAAGTAACCAAACAACCTATTAACTAGGGATGATTTTCAAGAGTAACCGAACAACCTAATTATCCTGTCACGATAACTAAGGACGATTTTCAAGCGTAACCGAACAATCTAGTTAAGCTATTACAACCCAATAATCTAGTTATCCTATCTAGTATACCTTGATCACCCTAGCGCAACAACGGGTTCACACGCTCCTTTTCTCGCTCATAGTGGTGGCTCATCCCCACAGACACTAGCGCAATCTCATCAATCGACACCATCTCCGCAGGGTGCATGGTCAGGGTATTATACCAATCCTTACCCTCATATGCCATACACGTGGAGGCTGGAATCTTGGCCCCCACCTTCCTCATAGACATCTTCAAAGGGAGCACCCCGCAGCAACCCAAAAAATTTATCCTTCCAATCATAAAATCTCTTAGGCGCAAGAGTAAAATGGAAAGCAGGCCCAGAACGTTGGCGAAAAGAAAACCATCTGCAGTTTTCAAAACATAAAAAACGTTGAAGATGTCAACAGTCGGCTCTATCCCTTGCGCTTTGCAGTAGAACTCAAACCAGGTCAGTTTACACATCCCCCCCCCCCCCCCTATGCACCTGGCTGATATGGAGACGATAATCTTCAAGCGCAACCACGGTAAACTTAGTCATGGGTACCCGGAAGTTACATTGGGTAAAGAAAGGTTGATATATCCCAATCGTACCCTCTGGAGGCTTGGTTATCACCTCTTGGGACCAGGAATGGTTGGCTCATAAGAGGGCAACATCCCATAATATTTTACAGAAATGTTCGAACTCACCAGGCCTCCACTTTGTTGTAACCTCGCCAGCAAATGCGGGCCTCTTGGTATCCTTCTTCTTACCATAAATATCAGATGATGAGGCCATGCTGATAATGCGGAAGTGAGATGAAGACTTAGAAAACTTTCGAAGGAATGGATTTGTAGAGGAAAAAAGGAGAGGATAAAAGATTGTAATGTTCAAATGAAAGCCTTCTCTCTTTTTTATACCTTGTGGAATTAATGCTCCTCGAGACACGAAAAGGCCAACCGGGCGACCATCCAGTAAGAAGACGCCGCATGGAAGAAAGAGGGGAACGACGGTTTGAGTTGACAACTTTTTCTGAAAAAGCAACTGACACAGACATTTTGTCTGCTCAAAAACGTCACTTCGTACTCATTCTGAAGAAAAATGTGCCTCAGCATTAATTACTGTCAGCACACACACGATAATCCGCAGAAACCATCCCCGCTTATGGTTGCCCGCAAATCAGTAGCCGTATGACTAGACCCAAGGGCAATAACTTGACAAAATCCATCACCCTCCGCACACACATAGAAGATAATGGATTGGGGGGTTTGAAGAGATATGTACCAGGACGCGCATATGTGCGAGCAAATAACTCGCGCAAAGCTACTACCACAGGTCAGCACTTAAAGAATAATCAATAGAAGCTTCTGTGGGGCCCGCGCTTTACCTAGTACGTGACAGCTGCAGAGAGAATGAAAGGGACGTCCAGCTAATCAGAGGCCATAATTCTCTGCTCCATGATCTCTTGCCACCAGCAAGGACAGAAAGGACGAATGAAAAGGACATCCAGCCAATTAGAGATGAACAGCGCAAATTCTCCTAACAGTGTCACATGTGGGGCCCACGCGAATGAGCTGTCAATCCGTGTGCTTGCACCACACTCACTATAAATTCCCCCTCTCCTTATGGAGAAGGGGTCGACCAATATCACACTCAAACACACACACAAACATTGTAATAGCTCTAAGTTTTGTAAGAAAAATTGGTTAAAATATTTGTCCATTTGATACTCGTTTTAGTCCTTGTAATCGTCATCACAACATTAATAAAATCTCTTCATTCCTCATTATATTTCGAGTATTATTTGGATTGGTGTTTCTTTAGTGACTTTGTTGAGATTGAATTTGAAAGTTTCAATCATTGCCCAGATTTGTACAGACCCTTATCAAATTAAAGAAATTATTACACACCCATTGGACTAACATCGGTAAATCAAAGGAAAAACTCACATTTAGCGATGAATCAGCTCCACTAGAAACCTTCCAATTAGGTTTCTGACCCGATGGTGGTGACAACTCACTCATCTCGTTGAATAACGCAATTCCAGCACAGTAACTTGGATGAAAATACAAGCATAAATGGTTGAAAATGTTCAATCAAACAAGACCTTTTTAAACAGCAAAATCTAGCTTTATATCTACATGATTCACACAGGCTCGTTAAATTCGATTCCCAGCTGTATATCAAACAAACATAAAAGACTCTTTCTCTATGTTCATATACACTAATGCAATCAGATTCTGTGGCTAAAAAATAAAAATAATTGGAAAAATTCAAACGAAGAAACCATTGTTGGATCCAATGGCTGAAATTAACTCGACTTACATCTACCATCTTCATGTCTCCTCAGCTTCTGTTATTTCTTGATCGGTCTACATTAACATTTGAATCCAAAGTCGATAGTATTTGTGGCATTGACATGCCCCCCGATACCACAATTTCTGCATCAAAAAACATATTATAAATGTCTAAAAAAGTTCATATATAAGGAAAATTTTGTTTTGGCAAAACGTGTAGTTCTAGTGCGGGTCAAACTGGTCGAGTCAGGTCGGGCTGCAAGCATTCTTCTGACTTTTTTGAATTTTATGAATAATTGTGTAATAAATGTATTATATCATCACAATGATAATCACTTTTTTTTTAATAATAAATCGACTTACAGAGTTGTATGTATTTAAATACATGTAAGATGGCTTTCAACTTGTTTGACAGCATTTCATTTTTAGTAATTGTAATTCTTTTAGCTTAACCCATGTATAACGTTTTGAAGAGAGCAGACCCAAATTGACCCGTTTGTCCGTTTGCATATAAATTTGTCAAAATTGTCACTTCCTTGAAAACGTGAGATTCAATAACCAAATCATTTTTTTACTAGTCGAGCAGCATTATTTATGGGGTGTCTGGATGTGCAGTTAAATATATTATTATGACAAATTTCAGTGTCTGGGTAAATAAAGCTTATTTCAAGTTTTGGTTTCCAGTTATTTAAGATAAAAAAACTAATTAGAAAAATCATACAAGAAATTGCTGAAAGAGTATATATTATTCAGATAAATAAAAAATTTACCTACCTTTCCCTAGCTTTTATGGATTATTTTTTTTTATAAATAATCCAATTCAAAATAACAAATTTTAAAGACACCCATACACCCCCTAAAATCTTTTCAATCAGCTTCTGATGGTTTTAACTTTTTATTATTTACTGAAGTAGTCATCCACTACACTAAAATCACAAACATAATTTTTTGGGTACTTATTCTTAACTGCTGAGAAGTTGATTTAGACATTTGACATAATTACGACACTCACCAATTCCTTCACGAACAGATAAGTTGGGTCTGATAACATCCTTCGAGTTGACCAAGAAGATATCGCCAATGTAAAGATGGTTTGTTGGGACATAAACAGAATATAGCTCTTCATCCCCTGAATAATTCTGAGATCCAGAATAAAAAATAAACTAAGTTGATGCGCATAGCAATAAAAACATAGGTCTTACTGATTTCAGCATTTACAATTGATGATCGCGTTTAAATAGTACACAGATAAATAAATAGAGGTCTAACGTAACTGATGCGCATAGAAAAAAACATAGGTCTTACTGTTTTTCAGCATTTACATTTGATGATCACATTTAAACTCAATATTACACAAACAAATAAGAATATGGGTCTAACTTAACTGATATGCATGGCACAAAAATAGTTGCAAGTAATCAAATATGGAGTCTGACTTTAGAGTCGGCATTAGATTTATTAAATGTACACATTGTTTAACAATAGAAATACCCATTTTGATTTTTTGTCCCATAATAATACTAGTGTATTTGATCATCGCTTTGGGTCAACTTCCAACGCATTTAGGTGATGTCAATTTCATCTCATTTACTTATAATTGGGTCAACTGGCACGTGCTTCAAATCAAACAGGCCAACTAGGTCAAATGAAGAGAGAGAGAACACATCAAATAAGTTGAAAGGCGCCCAAATTTAATTTAGTATTTTAATAATACAATCTCCTAGATCCTTTTATCCAAAGATTCAGATTATTGTTGAAATCATAATTAATACAGTTCATTTTTAAAACAATAAATAAACAGAAGAGGCTGGCACATCAACTCAACCTGCTACAATTTGCCACGTATTTCACAATGACCAATTACCCGACCCACCCATCTTGCCACCTGTATTCCTAACAGATGGTGCCCTCAAATTTAACATCATCTAAACAATGGAACTTCATCCAATATTAGGTTTAAGCTGAACCTGGAGAACGACAGATGAAGTAATGAACCCAAATGCGTATTCACCAATACGAGGATGCCTAATGATGGCAACTTCCTTGAATGCCTGTGTGTTTTGATCTGCAATTAAAGAAAACAATAGTGTTCATGGACTGTTCATTTATCAATTAATCACAGGAAATCTAATAACGGATAAAATATGTGGGAGTCACCCAAATATTCAACTTCATTAAGGCCACACATATATTGAAACTACTTCATAGGCCACCCAAGTATCCGGTTTCATTTGTACCAATCCGTGCCCTTACAATATTTTTTTAAAATAAAAAACTAAAAAATGTTCATGCCTCATCAAGGGTATTTTTGTCTTTCCAAAGAAGGTAAGGCATCTTTGTTGTCCAAGATGTTTTCTTACCTGAATTGGTACCAATGAAACAAGATTTATACTTGGGTAAGCGGTTAAGTAGTTTCAAAACATGGGTATCTTTGTCTTTTAAAAAGATTTAAGGCAAATCTGTTATCCCACGTGTTATTTTATATGAATTGTTATATATGAAACCATGTAGATACTTGGGTGGCCTTTAAAGTAGTTTCAATATGCAGTGTCGTCAATGAAAACATGTTCGAATAATAGGGTGGCCCCAAAATACATTATGCCAAATAATATCCACAAACCTGGAGATATGGCAGCACTAATTTGTTTAGAGGCATTATAGATATGACGAACAAACGGCATTCGTTTAATAAACCATTCCCCAAGGCTCAGAACAGATGCACCCAACCAAGATGACATAAATACCCCAACCAAAAATATGAACATGATGGAAGTTATAAATCCAACACCTGCAAAAATTCAAAAATTAAAAATTACACACATAAGATGTAAACTTCAAGTGGGAGTGTGGATTTCAACCCAACTATATAAAGTTGGGTTAGATTCTATCTCTAGTGGTCAAATGAGTTGAGCTACAAAAAATTTAACTAAAAGGGTGACTGTCATCCAAAATGGTAGTCAAGTTCATAAACCATCTAAGAGTGTGTTTAAGATTGCTTATTGAAACTGTTTTAGGTGATTATTGCTATTTAAAACAAGCAGTTTGGAAGAAGCAACTTCAAATTGGTTATTCAAAACTACTTTTATTTCACATAATCACATGAATCAAATAAGCAATTTATCACGTTATTATAAAAAGTTGCAATCACTACCATCATACTATAAATTTGTAATCACTAACAAAACAATAATTATGTACAAATTTCAGAAAGCTTTAGAACAATAGATAGGCCAACCTTACCCGGCCCATGGTAAAAAAACACATATTTTGACCTGTTAGTAAACCCTGGCTTACCCACTTCGTCACCAGTAAATACAAGAATTAGAAAACTAACATATCTACTATATTCACAAAAAGAGTAGATAATGCTTTTATATAATAATCTAGTCAGTTTGCCCTGCGCCATTAAGCTCACAGCTTATAGTTATAAGTTTGTGTATCTGTTTCCTGTGATATCCCAATAAGAATAAATACAAAAAAGAAGTTTTAATAAAGACCAGTCTTGCAAGAGAAAAAGCAATATCAGTATTAAGAAACTTGATTGGAGTACCGTGTACATACTTGAACTCAGGGATTTCACGTATATTATTGCCTTTTAAATAACAAAATCACTCAACTACAGGAAATGTTCAAATAGATTTATGAAATGATTGAAGAACTAAAAAACTATAAAATAGGTAAACAATACAAACATGTGCCCACCAAATATATCTATGCCGAGTTGAACATAGATTGGAGAGAAAAATCCATCCACGAAATGTATAAACCACCATGTTATGTAAAAAGTAATAGCCATTGGCAGTAGGATGACACTGCAAAAAAGGATCAAAATCAAGCAAAAAGTGTCAATCTGTCAGTTTAGGTGAAAAGATGATTACATTATTTACATCTATATGGGTAAAATCAACTTCAACAGTTCAACCACAATAGTCGTAAAAGAAAGGCCTACTAATAAATGAGTAAAATCTGTTTTTGTTCTCTAACTTCGAACACATATTAGTTATCAAATGTACCATAACTTTGGACCAATTCAGCACTTAATTACTCATGCCCAAAGATACTTAAAAAGAGAAGCTAAAGTATCACATCATCAGGTGTGGTTTCAGAATCTTCTAAATGATTTGTTCACCACAAATTATTAAAAAAAAAAAACCACATCATTTTCAAGTTTCAACTGCAAGTAAGAAACTTGGGTAACATAAAAAAAAAGCAGATTAGGAAATAAAATTTGCATACCATCCCGTCATGAACTTCTTAGAAGCCCAACTCCTGATAACTTTGTAAAAAGTCTACATGAAAAGAAAAAAAAACACGATCAAGGTCATCCACATATGATTGAAAATCATTATCCAGTATGATTGAAAATCACACACACTGTGATTGTGGTATTAGAGGAAAAATAAAGCACCTTATTTACAGTTATCCAATACTATTTAACTGTCACTATCTGTCATGGCACAATTTTTATATGTCAATTTCTCTACACAATCAAATCATTCTCCACCATCAACCACTTCACTCCTGATTCTTTCCTTCTAACTTTTAATCTATGGTTACCTTACTCATTATTCACATCAACGAATACTACTTACCTCCGTCCACAATTAGCGCTGCTCCCTCCGCCATCCACCTCTAGCCTCATATACCTTCACGGATTTTAATTGTGTCCG
Source organism: Ambrosia x helenae (assembly GCA_030844895.1). Lineage (NCBI taxonomy): Eukaryota > Viridiplantae > Streptophyta > Magnoliopsida > Asterales > Asteraceae > Ambrosia > Ambrosia x helenae. The sequence goes on along the minus strand of JAUTDX010000694.1, from coordinate 46,520 downwards.
TGAACACGTTCATTTCCTTAATGAACGAACATAAAATCTCGTTCGGTAGCGTTCATGAACCGTTCGTGAACACATTTATTTTCTTAACGAACAAGCACGAACAAGGCTTATTCGTGTTCGTTCGGTTCGTTTACAGCCCTATCTCAATATGAAGTTTAAACAAGTAAAACAGGTTAACCTAAAGCCCTAATTAGTAATCAATCAGCTTCAATATCTCTACACAATCAAATCATTCTCCATCATTAACCACTTCACTCCTAATTCCTTCCTTCTAAACACAAAACTCGCAGTAAACTTATTCCAACTGAATCCATCAATAACACATATAACCTCAATGTTCCAATCCCCTCTCCACAAAACCCTACCCATAACCCAATCATACTTCGCATAACAACAATAAACCCTAGCATTCCAATCCAAACAACAACTTTAAACAGCTAAAACAGATTCACCTAAATCCCTAATTAAGGATCAAATTATTATATTAAAAGAAACTAAATCGAACAAATTATTATAAAAACAGAGAGGTACCTCACGGCCGGCGTTGTGAGAGGATGACGTGGCAGATGGTGAGGGTTTTGATGACGTGCTGTCGTCATCGGCGGCGGTGTTGGCGACGGGGATAAGCAGCTCCCGATCTCTGCTGCTTGGAGATTTTTCATCGCCCATTATTTTCTCTCTCTACTTTCTCTCTCTAGATTTTTTTAGACTTGAATTGAAAACAGAATAATAATATTAAGTAAAAAACAGTGAGTTGGTAAGGAGAAGGGAGGAAAAATCAAAGCTGAAAACAACTACAGATTAGATATTGTATTAGACTAGTGGTAATGCCCGCGCGTTGCCGCGGGTACCGATAATTTTTTTACTCAAAAAGTAGAGAACTTAAATTACAACCGTTGGACATACCTTGACGAAGCTTCAATATTGAGGCGTTATAAAGACACTCAATACTTTGTGGGGAACTTAAATTTAGAGATACATTAGTTTAGAGAACTTGTTAATATTTCACTAATGATCAGTGGGAAATTAAAAGTTACGAGCAACAAACGTTTGTTAGCTCAAGTCTTTCTTGGTGTACCAAACACTTCAATTCGGAATAATTTAAGTAAAGTTTTATTTCTACTAAACACTTCAATCCAAAATCATTGATCTAAACATCGATAAGATTGATAATTGAACATGATTGTTTCAACTGTATAGGAAATAGCCAAAGAATTTCAAATAATAAATATATTCTATTTAAGTTCTAAAAAAAACTTTTACTTTCATATTACCAGACGTCAACCAAACAAAATGTTTTTGTAAGTCATAAAAGGACCATGCTAGTGTGATTAACCCTCACCTCCTCAAGTATGTATTTTGTTTCCCATGGGTAAACCAAGATATAGAGACTCATTTAAAAGAAGACATCAAAAGGGTATTCATGCAAATGATTATTTTATTAGTTCAGATATTGTTATTACTTGGCAGTTGGCATCAGAATATGAACATGGAAACGTATAGAAAATACCAAGTTGGATACCAAATCAAAGTGGGTCAAGACGGATAGGGTCGAGCCACAATCCTTTGTATCCATTATTGTGCTAACAATGATTACAAAAACATACACCATTAAAAAGCTTATATGCATTTGACTACACTTTCAACCGCTTAGCCCATTTGACACGTTTCATTTTAGCATAAATCTTTAATCATTACACATTCGAGAAATTAGTTACAAAAGAACCAATTTATACGTAGATGGGCACAAATAATTTTAGTACTTCGGCCGCCTTTCAAATACTCACAACCACTCAAAATATTAACGAAGCACCTACCAAGAAAAGGCAATGTTAATGGGGTTTTTTAGAACAAAAATAGAACAAGCATACCACATTTTAATAAAGTTAATATCCTAATTACAGGTAACATGTGTGTCACAACACCAAATATACAAAACAAGTGACATTGAAATAAAGTATAAACATAGTTATCAAACGGGTTACGCGCATAGGCGGTAGGCCTCTCCTCGGACCTAGAAACAAATGCGCACTTAATTTAATTTTTTTGATAGATAAGCATACCAGATTACGTCCGTATAAATGAGTGTTTAAAAGAGCTTGAGTGGTGTTTTTCGTCTCTTATTTGGTTACATACTCGACATAAGCAAATCCTCTATGATTCCCGAACCATATTGAAAGCCTTAAACTCTTTAGCAAAGTTCCTCTTGGTTACATATTCAAGAAGCTATTACAATCTAAAGCAGACTACTTTATCAACCCACAAATCAACATCTAGATTTATTTCCTTTAATTTTCAAAGTTCCTATATCCAGCATCTCACAATTTACTACCTTTCCCCAAGATGCATAACGATCTTTGATTTGTTTATATTAAAGCAAACACAGGTCTCTTAAATTAAAGTAATACTATCATCATACAAATGAGCAATTTTGGGTAATTTTTAGATTTTTGTATAGAAATAGCCAACCAAACTGATGTTAGCTACAAATATGCAAAACATGTGTGAAAGATAGTTATATAATGATGTGTTGTGGGAACCCTTTTTCTTAAATCTTTAAGCGATAAAATATGTATGCTTACTTTCGACGGGTTCCACCAGGGCGGCTAGGTTCAAGCTTTCAGCAACATCAATAGTAGAAAGAAACCAGGTCTCCCAAACCTAGTTCATGGAAGGATGAGGGGACAATCTTGAAAAAACATAGCTGGTAAAAATCAAAATTAATAATTTAATATAAAATTTGAAGTTGGAAAATTAAGTGAACTTCAAAGAAAGAAAAATTAATACCAATATGTCAAGGGGATTGCGAATCAGTATAAAATGTTTTCCTTTCTTTGTCAACTCATCACTTAAACCAGGTAGACGTTTTGCTATATGCTGCAAAATCAAAGTCATGACTCATGAGTTCATGAAGATGGAAAATACAGGTATGTAAGCATCACACGTCAAATAAAGAATGAGTAAAAAAAATATAAACTAAAAACATTGTGCGTGTGTGTGTATAACAGACAGTTCTAAACCAATTACCTTATATGATGTTGTGCATAACTTTATTTCCATCAGACTCCTATGCATTTTAAAACAAATAATCATTAGTAGCAATTATACAGCCAACAGTTGATTATAAGCCTATTTCCATGTATCATGTACTATCCAATTAGCTATGAGAATTCCAAACAATTTAATCAAATAGTTTCATAGTGAGGATTCTGAATAAACACAATATTCTCTTTACAGGACATTACTTATTCTCTATGTGGCCTATCAGCCCCTGTTACCTTTTTTTAAATAATGTGCATATAGATGTTCATCTAGCACTTCAGTATCATCCCTCTGAAGAACAAGATGCATAAAGAAATATGTTCAACACTGGAAATTAGGGAAAAAAAATAGACTGAATGCCAAGAATATAGTTTTATTAGAGAACATCATCAATTTATCATAATGACATTGTTGTAAGCAAATAAAGTTTCAAATTAGTCATTATAACTCTGGTTGGTGGACTATAACTTTATAAAAATATGTAAATAACAAACATGATAACTAAATCATTTGTCGAGAGCCAGTATCACTATGTGACTTGTATATCCTGGTTTTATAAGTTGCCTGCTGCTTTAAAAGTGAACTTTTGGAAAAGGCTTAACCTTTAGAAAGTCTACATAATCATGGTGAATCTACCAAGGTTAACTCACATAAAAGATAGCAAAAAATTCTGGGACCAACAAGAATAGATTATCTTTTACGGCACAATTTGCCCACACATACAATTAGATGAATTCATGGTAAATCTTGTTTCACCAAAACCATTACATCAATATTCAGGCCCATATGTACATCAACAATCAAAATTCAAAAGCCATGTTTTACGAAGAAACCGACTCTGATTGATTTACTTTTTACTTTCAAAAAACTATTGTAGTTCAAAAATTCCCATAAAAATATTTAGAATTACAATTTTGCTACCTGAAGTTGTGTAGCCATCATCTTCAAACTCGGTGACATACCAGATGTGTTGTGACCCATCCTACAACTTGTTTTCACTGCATATTTATGGGTATATAAGTTCAACTATTAATTTCTGATTATACTGAAAACTGAACAAAATCAAAAGCAAGTAAAAAACTATGGGATTTGTCAAATACCAACCTTCATGTGTTGCCTCACAAAATAGCAGAGTTGTGCCGGTCTTGACTAATGACGGGATTCGATTCAATCGGTTTCAGTGACGATTTTGTAACAGCCGATCTAGGTTAGATTGAATTCATTTGGTTCGTTGCTTCATTATGAATATGATTAATATTGAAAAATGGATCACAATTAATTATACATTGAAGATGGGTAAATGTTACGGTTTCACACTATTATGGCTTTGGTTAATCTTCCTAAGCTGCATCAATGAGTTATACAATTGCCTTTAGAGTTTGTACAGTAGGGGTATAAAGGGAAGAAAGTGGGTAAAATTTAGTGATTTATGTTTGTGTCTTTTAGAATGCCATCTTAAAATGAATGTTAAATTACTATCTTAGCCATCCTTCCTACTTAATAAGGTAGTATAGATTACTAAATCCAGCTTATATATTGTGACAATAACTATAAAAATAGTTTGTATTATTGGAGTTTAGGATAAAATATATATGCACATGCTTAGAAGAAAATAGTGGGTCGATATCGGTTTGGTTTGATTCGTTACGGTATTATCTCATACGTTACTGACACTCTATGTAGTTTAAAATGTCAATGAAAACTACTCTATAATTTATTCTTCTGGCTTTCATGTTAATTATTATACGCGTTGTTTAACAAGAATTAATAAGTTGTTCTTTTAATACTTGTCACTATGAAAAACAAATAAATTAGAAAAAAAATCATTCCATATTATTTTGTTATTCCATATTATTTTGTTGAGTGAAGAATTTAATGGTAACAAGGAAATATCAAATATGTCCTTATGTCCACATTGACGAGAAAAAAAGTCCCCTAGTCTAAGTTCTTCGTTCAGCATAACAATATCGCGGAAAGTTGGAGACCTTTCTAATTTAATGGGTCTAAAGTGGTTTTGGTTTTACATAATAGAGTCGTTAAGGATTGAAAGTAATCGCTTTTTATAGTCAGGTAAGTCGATTAGTGGCGTTCACCTTGTGTGAATAGTTGATACATAGTGTCAAGGGATAAATGGTTTGCATAAGTATGAGATCCTTAAGAACAACTTATTTTAAGGTTGTTACATCAAGAGTGCGACATGTCGGATATAATGCATAAATGTTTGTCAAATGTGATCCTAATGGTTTGATATTTGTGAAATTTATCTTATTCTAAACTAATGTGTGATTATATATCAGGTCGCGATATACCCACGAGTATTTGTTTGTTATCTTATATGGTTAAAGATTTATCTATTGGAATACCCATTACCCAAAACCAGATCTTAAACTCGCCTCAAACAACAACTTGAAATGGTAAATACTCAATTAGATTCCTAATAATTCTATAGTTTCAATAACTTTAAGTATCCTACAACTTTGACGTACCTTTTATTGTATTTTTAAGCTTGTATAATATATTAATATATTTGGTGTTGATGCGGATAAACCTAATACCAAACATGTAAAACTTTTAAAGCTAATCTCATTTTGGATCTATCCCAAATGCTTCAGGTTTTTCACCGAGTACTTTTGTCATCCCTAAGCTGAAGATACTTTGTTCGGTTGGGCGCTACACGAATTAACATTAGCATATATTTCCCATTCTTGTAGCTAATTATAAAAAAATATATATAAAAAAAAACCATCCATTCCTATAATCACAAAAATATGCACCTCACAATTTGAAAAAAACACACATGAAATTTCTAAAATAAGAAAGACCACAAACATGAAACTGTGACAAAATCAAAACAAAAACAAATTAAAAACTAGATTCTTCAGGTCATTCATCCAATCCATAATTCATTATTGTATTCACAAATACTGATTAGGGAAAGTGGGTGGTTTTTATTGTTTTCTCATCCATTTAAACACATTTATGATACAATTTTATAGAAAAGAGTTGGCTCATATAGATCAAATGATTCAAATCATGCATTTCTTGAATCTTGTAAAAAATCATTGAATTTGTTTCCAAGAAAACGGCGGACGAAAGACAAACCTCATATACACCTAAGGTGGAAACAATGGATGTTGAACAACCTACAGATGTTACACAAACAGATAACATGTCTGATTCAGACAAAAGTCCAGCACAAGAAAAGATAGAAAACCTGAAAGAAAAACATAAATTTGGTAAGTATTTACTTCATTTTTCACCATAAAATTATATTTTATAATAAAGATTCTTGGTTTTGAAAGTTCATATTTTATGTAGAAAAATATATCATATTTTGATAAAGGTTTTGGATTTTTTTTTAGAATTGGATCAAATAAAAGAAAAGTTTTCTAAGTTGCTTTTAGGAGAAGATATGTCAGGTGGAGGAAAGGGTGTTTCATCAGCATTGGCTTATCAAATGCCATTACAAATCTTGCTGGTAATCTAACAGTTATAACCGAACCGACCCATTCTCACCCTTAAATTATTTTCTTGACTAGCTTAGAAAAGTTCTTGATTATTCTAAAAATATATAATTGTTTTTGGGAATTTGCAGCTTCTGTGTTTGGAGAACAGCGTAAACTAGCGCCAATGAAAGAAGATTCAAAAATGAGGTGGAGAAAAGAAGTTGATTGGCTTTTATCTGTGACTGATCATATTGTTGAGTTTGTCCCTGTTGACCACACCGCCCCGGATGGATCAAATATGGAGGTCAGCTAACTTTGTGCAACATACTAGAAAAATGTTTCATTGGAGATAAGGTCCTAAGTTGGCTATTGTAGGCTTATTAGACTCGGATAACAGACTAATACACCCGAACAAATGAGCTATAACAACTTCATATCAGGACCCATCGCATTATGACAGTTTATATGAGATTTTTTTGAGTAACTTGCAAGTTCTTATAGTATCACGCTAAAACTTGCGGTGGTATTTGCAAGTTGCATTTTCAGTTTGATTTAGATTTTAAATTAGTTAATGAATTACATGGAAAATAAAAAAGTATTGAACTCTTTGGGTACCATATTTTATGATCTTTGTATTTCTTTTATAGCTTGGGTTTCTAATATACAATTCAGATCTACAGATTATGATGACAAAGCAAAGAAAGGATTTGCGCACGAACATCCCTACACTAAAGAAGCTTGACAAGATGCTCATTGTATGATTCCTAATGTCAATATATAGAAATGACTCTTAATAAGGAGAACTTACATAAAAAATAGCATATGATTTTTAAGCCAATTCTGTCTATTTTCTTTATCTCAAATGGGTCAAACCAAAATATTACTAAATGTGTAACAGGTCAATTGGCTTGAATGGGTTGAAGTCGTCAAAACTCTATTTAAAATGCATATAACCTCATGAAGTCATTTTCTTAAATATTTAGGTCACTGTTGTATTAATATTATTTTTGTAATAATAAGTAGCACGTTAGTTATTTATAGAAAATGGACAAAAAGATGTTTACAGCTCAACCTGACCCGATCAAGTTGACCCTTACTAGAAATGAACTGTTTCGACCCAGGACCCGTTTTGATCCGTTACCCAACTCATCTTACCCACCATCTTACCAACTCTATTCGTTGTCGTGGATATGTCAATAACTAAGGTTTATCGCCAACCTAAATACTTGTTAGTGTGAGCCATGAGATATTAATGTTCAAATATGAATCATTAACTAAAAACATTCCCAAAAAATTTAAGCTTTGTATGCAAATTCACGTGTTATAAATACAAACAAAGGGGTGTTTAGAAAATTTCTTGATAAGTCGTTGTTTGGTATTCTTATCAAAACTTCTTATCTGCTTGTTCCAAACTAGTGTTTGGATAAGCAATCACAAAAGCTTATTGTTGCATCAAAACACAATATGCATATATGCAGTTTCAATAAGTTATCCCCACCCCCACGCGGGAAACTACAAAAACCAATTCAGAATGACCAACTTTAAACTGAGTAACTCACTCAAAAACAGTAAGCAGCTTTGATATGGAATGCAAACACCTAGTAATGTATATGTTTCAGGATTGTCTAGATAACTTCAAGGACAAAAAAGAATTCTGGTATATGTCAAAAGATGCAAATGAATCTCAAAAAGGAGTCAAACGAAGCGATAAATGGTGGTTACCGACAGTTAAGGTTCCACCCGGGGGGCTCTCAGAAGAGTCAAGAAAATGGATGCAAAAACAAAAAGATTGCGCAAATCAAGTGCTGAAAGCTTCCATGGCTATTAATGCTGAAGTGCTAGCAGTAATGGAGATCCCTGAGGATTACTTGGAGAATCTCCCTAAGGTACAATGTAATGTTAAGGATATAGTAATTTATGGAGTGTGTGCAACTTGTAAAGCTACTTAAATGTCCTATAATAGCTTCACAAGTTGTACACAGTAAATGTACTAAAAAGAGGTGATAATTCGATCCGAGGATTAATTTTAAGTATCATTTTATCTCTAAGGGCCAAACGGATAAAACACAAAAGAAGTAGTTAAAAAGGAAAAAGGGTCGAACATGTCAAATAAATTGAAAGTCTCTCAACTAACCATTTATAACCTTTCCTTAGGTGGTTGGTGAATTATGGTTGAAAAACGATTGATAATTACTGATCAATCTATATATATATATATATATATATATAGATACTATATTTGAAGTCAAGTTAGTTAAGTATACATGTATATATTAATCTTATACAAGATTGATCTATTTACTCTTAACTAACATATAATTTTTCCAAGCAGAAGAGTCGTGATCGCCTTGGGGAAGCTAGTTATAAGTTCATTACGGCAGAGTTTTTTGACCCGGGACAGTTTCTAGCATCCATGGACTTATCATCGGAACACAAAAATACTAGACTTAAAAAACAAAATAGAAGCTTCAATAATAATATGGAAGAAAAAATGCTTCAAAAAGAATCAAGAGCTTCATGGAATTCATCTTCAAAAATGGAAAAAAGAGAACTGTTCGAAGAGAGAGCGAAAATTATCTTATTACTTATTAAACAACGGTTCCCAGGACTTCCTCAATCGTTACTAGACATCAACAAGATTGAGTCCAATAAAGTATGAACCAGACAATTTTTTTTTTTGGTTTTTAGTTTAAAGATTTGTGAGCAGTGGGGGAGAAATGGACGGTACTAGCATGAGCTCGTAAATTCCGCTAAATTCTTCACCTCTGCTCACAAACAAAATTGGTCAAGGAGGATTTGTGTTGAAACAAGTGATATTGTATTGGTTGGGTTGGGTAAGGTTGACCCGAAAAACTTTTGTACAATATTTGACCTTTTACTTAAAAATGGGCCGAGTCATGCTATGTTTAAACTCTAGGTGGCTAGGTATTGTTAAAATGTTTGGCTCAAATGGAAACGGGAAGAATGTGTCAAAATCGCCAAGGTGTACTTATTATGTATAAAATCTCGGAATCATATTTTACACACTGTCCATCAAAGAAAAAAACTTAGAAAATGGACATAAGTGTTTCAAGTCAATCTCATCCACTTGTTTCAACTTACATAAAATTTTCTAAACCCATATACGTTGTTGGGCATGTGGGCTCCAAAAACAGGCTAAGTAGTTAAATTTAAAACCGGTTTAGTAGGAAACGAGTCAAATGGGTTAAATGTTGGCCAAATTTAATTTTTGATCTAATAAAATTAGATTATTGCTGAAAATAATTTGATTATCATGATCATATTGGACACATTTAACTATAAAAAAATGGACACATAAGTTTTTCGGGCCAACCCAACACATTAAATTGGTGTTTTGACTCATTACCCAACCCGTGTGACCCGCCCAGTGTAGACAACACTATTAACTTTATTTTCTTCTAATTATATAGGATGTTGGTCACGCAATCCTGGAGAGCTATTCTAGAGTATTAGAAAGTTTGGCAAATACCGTGATGAACTGTATAGAGGATGTACTCTATGCAGATGAGGTAGCAAAAAACTTCAGCAGCCACAAAGTCACTAGCATCAGGTCAAACACCTACATGAGCTTATGGAGTTGTACGATAATTAAGAAGAAACATAAATAAAAGTTGACTTATGAGATTAACAACTTAATAGTTGACATTTACGCGTGGGACCACTCAAATATTCAACTTTTTTTCATTAAGGTAACTCGTATACCGAAACTACTTTATGGCCTCATGTATGTATTTGGTGTTGTTTATACAATATTCGGCCAAAAATCCGCCTAACAAAAATGCCCTAAAATTTTTTAATGACAAAAATATTTTTTTTGTTAGTGTACAAAAAGAAACGAATTGATGTAAACGACTGGGGTATTGTTGTCATTTTACAATACTATAAATAAAACCACATACATACTTGGGTTGAGTATAAAGTAGTTTTAATATACGGGTGACTTGATTAAAAAGTTTAATACACTGTCTATAAAATTTGTTAGCATTTTGTCCAATCATATATGAAGAAGCTAAGGGTTATGAAGGAAAAGAATAGAAGATAATGGCTTAGAATACAAGTTGATTGTACCCATTGAAGGTATGTATGTACTTGATATGTTTAGAAAGTGTATATGATTTAGAGCATTGACTCATGAAAATATGTTTTATACATAGTTGGCACATGAAAGGGAATTATTAGCTCACACATGGTTGCATATTATAGCATGTTTTATTATTAGTTTTTTGAAAAGGAAGTCCACTACCAATGCTATGGTCGTGACATGCATCATATCGTCCAACGATCATTAAAAACTGAGTTTGAAACGAAACGAAACAAAAACAAGTCCATGGTCGATGTCACATCTGACCCGGCGGATAATAAGTCTTACCACCCCTTGAATTATTCAACAACAAAGTAGAACAAAAAATGCAAACACACTTAAAAATGACTAATTGGAAAATACAGTATATGAATATGTTAAGTAAAGCTAGTGACAAACAAAATCACTCTTGAATAAGTTTTTATAAATCCTAATGATTTATGATAAAAAATCTCAAGTTTTTTAAGAATATTTCAAGGTGTGTTGCTCAAATGGAAAATAAGTGAGTCAAAATAATGTATTTGTACAAATGAGGTAGGCACCAACAAAATTAGAATGAAACAAAGCTTCTTTCCGTATTGCAACAAATTAGATTGTCAAGTTAAAACCTAATCCATTTGATTAAATGTTAAGGAAACATAAAAGAGTTAAAAAGTCATATTTTTAACTTGTTACAATGAGGATATTACTGGATAGAAATGTATCAGATACAATCTACGTTTGATACACAGATTAGTTGTGAGATCTACAATGGAGGTTGTGACAGGTATTTGTATTCGCTATTATGTTATTTTAACAACTATCTTCCCAATACTATCACTCAACTCTTCCAAACACAAAAGCATATAATACTTTTTATAGATTATTGAGTGATCAAAGACAATTAAATCTCATGCCATTGTCATCTTGCAAGAGGATATCAAAAGAAAAGAAGAGAAGCTCAACACTCATGCTTGTTATAATCATTGTATTGTATGAAGGTGATCACTACTTGGATTACGAGAAGTCTTTGGTGATCCCTTCCAAGTTTTCATCCACAATAACACCAAGTGGATTTTAGGTTAGTAACAAAATGGGTTACAATAAACTACTCTAAAATCCGCACAATTCAAATAGAAAGACTAGAAAGTTTGAGACTGGGTTTATCTATATATAGTAAAAGACGAGCTTGCACTAAAGCAAGTGAAAGCTAAATGTTTGTTGGTGAGCTTGGGTGATGGTTAGCTTAGGCATTGATCGGCATAAACTTGACAACTTCTTAAAAAGACCATCGTAGAACACATATATACATAGAGTTATCAAAAGATGTTCATCACAAGTTGATGGTTGAAATGTGATAGAAACTTTAATTAAGTAGGGTATACCGAATTGCATAACTATGTTTTCTCGACAAATTGAATTGTGTTAGCTTTTGTTAAAGGGTATACTATAAGGTTAACCAACCTTTTTATGAACAAATGCAACACTTTATAAGAAAAATCCGAAATCAAAGAGCCACAAAAAGACTCTTTTCTCTCCACATCGTCGCGGATTTCCCATTCCTCCAAGGGAGCCACGTCAACATCCAAAACGAACCCCAATGTGTGTTGTCCTAGTCGACTTCCTCACTAACATTTTTTCTCTATGTAAGCTTTCTTACTTAGAAACTCAAAATGTATTCATGAATAACTCCAAACAAGATTTACTCCAAACAAGATTTGTGGCACAAAACATCTCAAAGGATTGACAACTTTTTTTTTTTTTTTTTTGGAAGGTGTGCTTCAGCGGTAAACCCAATCGACAGACAACCCCTCGACTCGAGTTCGAATCTCTACCCACGCACCGGTGTCCACTTTGAAGTTATCTCAAACCGTTACAGAGAATTTTTTCGTGGTGTGCAGGATTCGAAACTCAAGACCAAGCCCGGACGGGAACCCTCTTAAGAGGTAAACCCTCCCACCTCTCCCCAGCTGGGCTGGAGGTCATTGGCAAAGGATTGACAACTTGACATACAAATTTTAACATTTAGTGTTACCTATCATTCCAAATAATTATTCACACACTAAACTAATCACCATTCCTAAACATAATCAATCACATTATACAAATACAAATACAAATACAAAACTAGAGTAATAATTAAGGACAACCACATACACAAGCATCCACATGCACCGACACCCATAATAATAATCAATCAATCAAAGCCAGCTATCTTCCTCACCATTCACGTCATCTCTTAACAAATTAAGGGTTCATTTCAATCGGTAGTGTGAACCACTTAATGAAGAAAAGATCAAATCTTGAACTCACACTACCTGAAACTAACCTTAACCCCAAGAAATCAACCCAAAAGCAGGAGACTTTAATAACCTTTTCCCAATTTACATTAACCCCACATCACCCATTTCCAAGAAAAGGGATGCAGAGTGTTAAATCTGCTAAGGTTGTAACAATTCATGGCTGTGCACAGTCTGGGGATCTTTCTGGTGTCCAGAAAAGGCTTCGTGAGAATCCAGCACTTGTTAATGATCGGAACCCTGTTGTAAGGAGTTTTTCTTTTTGGGTTTTTTTTTTTGGGTATGCGTACCATGTGTTTGATGAAATGCCTCACTGAGCTACTAATTAGTGTGACTGAATTTTTGTGTTATATAATATGAGAATTAGTATGGTAGTTGATGCATTTAGTGGTATATTGAGATTTATATCAACTGTTAGGTAGCTTCGGTTGCGTGAATCTAAAATTGGAATTGGAATTCGCACAGAAACTGTAATTTGATTAGGAATTTATATGTGTTTGAATGAAATCCGGATGGAATTGGAATGTAATTCCTTCTTTTGTTGAAACGAACAACGTAATAAATGGAATATACATGCTTATTCCATCCGGATTTCGTTGCATTGTGTGAAACGAATGCTACCTTAATGGTTGTAAATGAATTAAGATGTTTGTTTGAGGCAGTAGTGTTGCTAATGCTAAGGATATATATCTTGACATCTTGTGCGATTTGAAGGTTTTTGGGATTTTGGTTTCTACGGATCCCAATATGTTGGATGTTTTTTGCTCCTCACTTAATTGATGGTTGAAAGTTTTTTATAATGTGTATGGTAAATTGTTTAATTCGGTTTTCTGCATTTGTTAATTTTCTTGATGCAGATGGCTAATACGCCCCTTCATGTTGCTGCCGGTCATAACAGTGTCGAAGTGGTTAAGTTTCTTTTAAACTTGGCAGGGCCTGAAACCGTTGAATTGGAAGCAAAGAACATGGTGTGCACAAAATCTTGATTCACTTTTAATTATTTGCGATTAATCATATATTCCGTTTCTCATTTTCATTTTATTAATGGAACATACAAAATGAAGGTGAAAAAAATGGAACGAAACATGTTAAAACAATAGTAATTATGTTTTTTTTTTTTTTTTTTTTTTACATTTGGTTTTGCAGTATGGAGAAACTCCATTGCACATGGCGGCTAAAAATGGGTGTAATGAAGCTGCAGGGCTTCTTCTCTCTCATGGGGCTTCCACCGAAGCCAAAGCAAATGTATGTGTTGTCTATTTTATTTTTTCACAATAATTACTCCATGTGCATGACCAAGATCTAATCTTTCATGTTTTGTATGTAGAATGGAATGACTCCATTGCATCTTTCTGTTTGGCACTCGCTCAGAGCCGAAGACAACTCGACTGTGAAAACATTGCTCGAGCATAACGCTGACTGTAGTGCGAAAGATGATGTATTAATGACTGGTTTTACTTTTTTTAATGCCCTGGTTAATAAGTTCAATAATCGAACCAACGTTAATCTTGATCTGATTTTATCTTTTGATTGGTACAGGAAGGTATGACTCCTTTGAATCATCTATCACAAGGATCAGGAAACGAGAAGTTGCGGGCTCTACTCAACTCTTACTTAGAAAAGCAGAGACAACGTAGAGCCATTGAAGCATGCAGTGAAACAAAAGCTAAAATGGATGAACTTGAAAAGGAATTGTCGAATTTAGTGGGCCTAAATGAGCTAAAGTTACAGCTTAGAAAATGGGCTAAAGGGATGCTTTTAGACGAAAGACGAAGGGCCCTTGGTTTAAAAGTGGGAACCCGAAGACCTCCTCACATGGCCTTCCTTGGCAATCCAGGAACAGGTGATTAGGGCCTTTTATATTTCTTTCCTTTTCGTTTTTATTTTGTTGGGGGCGGGTAGATCTACACAGAAGCCTTTTAGAGTTGGCAAAAGGGACAAAATGAGTAATATTTGTTCAGATCAAAACGGGTCAGGTCAACTTGGCTACCTTGCTAATACTTTTTTGACTATTTTTATTGACAATTAAAGTGCAAAGTATGATCACAGAAATATATTTGTTAGTGCAAAGGAATAAATGATAAAAAATTTGTTATCCTAGTGTATAAGTTTTATTTTACGGTGTTGCATGCATATGTCACTGGGATGGTTAAAATTCTACTTTCATAATGTGTTTACATCATATATGATTCATGTATGTATTCTACAGGTAAAACAATGGTAGCTCGGATTCTTGGAAAATTACTTTTTATGGTTGGAATTTTACCAACCGATAAAGTAACGGAGGTACAAAGAACGGATTTAGTTGGAGAATTTGTTGGTCATACTGGACCCAAGACTAGGAGAGTGGTATGTATCTCTCATTTTTTTACCAAGGTTTTCAGGACGTCGAACCGGACCCCCCGGCCGGTTCACCGGTTCACCGGTTCGACCGGTCCGACCGGTTCGACCGGTCCAACGAACCGGCCCAAAAACAAAAAAAAAAATAATTAAAAAATAAAAAAAAAAAAACCAAAAACCGGTCCAACCTCCGGTTTTCCGGTCCGACCTCCCGGTTTTCCGGTTCGACCGGGCGGTTCACCGGTTCTCAGCCGGTTCGATGTACCACCGGTCCAACCACCCGAACCGGACCGGTCCGGGTCCCGGAGGCCGGTCCGACCGGTCCGACCGGCTGGTCCGGTCCGGTTTTCAAAACACTGTTTTTTACTCTAATTTACTATGATGTTGTGTAAAGATCAAATTACCCTTGAAAGGAAGTATGCATATTTTTGCACACAGCCAAACATGGCCTTTTCAATCTCATAACCAAAGGTACTAATTTACAAAAAAAAACGGTAAAAGACCAAATCGCCCTTGCCGGGAAGCACTGATCTTTTCACGCAGGGCACAGCCATTAAAATGACCCTTTAAACCTCTAGATGACAATGGATCGGGTAGAGCCATATTCATATTCATATTTTTCTTTATCTATATCCTTATTCATTTTGCTCAATTCATCCATCGATTTAGTAATGGGTACATGGATATCCATCGGATACGAGAAAACTTTGTTATGAAAGAAAATGAATACCAACTTCAAAAGAATTCATAATATAAACTCTTACAAAGAAATATTTTATATTTTTTAATCAAAACAAGAGGTTAAGTTTTGATCTTTTATGGTGTAAAAGACCAAGTTACTATTGGCTGGAAGTATGGATTCTTTTCACACTTTTCACAACCGCTGAAATGAGGCAACGACCCGTTGAACCCTGTGCTCCACAAAACTAATATTTGGCATTTAAATGCAGTTAAAGGAGGCCGAAGGCGGGATATTATTTGTAGATGAAGCATATCGATTAATACCCATGCAAAAATCAGATGATAAAGATTACGGTTTAGAAGCACTTGAAGAGATTATGTCAGTGATGGATAATGGTAAAGTAGTAGTTATTTTTGCAGGCTATAGTGAGCCAATGCAGCGCGTAATTTCTTCCAATGAAGGTTTTTGTAGAAGAGTAACAAAGTTTTTCACTTTGATGACTTTAGTAACAAAGATTTAGCCAATATTCTTCACTTAAAAATGAATAATCAAACAGAGGCTAGTACATTATACGGATTTAAACTGCACCCTTCGTGTACAGTCAAAACCGTTGCAGATTTAATAGAGACTGAAACAACTGAGAAACAAAGGAAGGAGATGAATGGCGGTTTAGTGGATCCTTTATTGGTTAATGCTCGGGAAAATTTGGATTTAAGGCTCAGTTTTGATTGTTTGGATACCGACGAATTGTTGACAATCACTTTAGAAGATTTGCAAAGCGGGATCAGATCTTTCTCAAAATGATCGAAAAAAGTATGGTTCTTTTGATCGTTGTCTATTTTGAAGGCGGGCCGTTCTTGTTATGGGATGTATGTTGTTATTTTTCGATATTTATGATGTTTATGTGGTTATAGGTTATTGAAATTAATGGAGTTTTAGACTTGATTAACAATTTGATTGTATTTTTCATGTAAATTTCCATTGAATTATGAAAATTGTGTATCCAATGTGACTGCTTTTCTTTTTTGATAAAATATGGTGTTTATGATTTTAAGCTGTTTCTTTTGCGTTCATCTTATTGTTTGGATGTGGGTTTGAAGTGTATGTAATGTAGAAAAATAAGAATCAGTTTGTTTGGATGTCAAATATAAATAAATCAAATAATTATTTAAAATAGTCATCAAAAGACGCTTTGGCCGAGTGGTTAAGGCGTGTGCCTGCTAAGTACATGGGGTTTCCCCGCGAGAGTTCGAATCTCTCAGGCGTCGAAATTTTTGTTTTTTTATTTACTTTACAGTGTTGGATTAAATTAGGAATGCCCATGTAGTGTTCATTTTATTCTTGTCGCTTCTAATGGGCCAATGTCATTTGAAAATGTTTTGAAATGCATTAAATTATCAAAGTTATAATATAGTTTTTGTGTTCAGTGTTACCACATTATTTATTTATTTATTTAATTATAAATGATGATAAAAAACGTTTGCCCCCAGGTGTTTTTTACCCAGGGCCGGCTCTGAAAATTCAGGTGCCTGAGCCGAGCTGTAAAAATTATGCCCCTTAGCTTTTGCTTTAGGCCTTAACGAAATAAATAGTGTAAACTATTTTTAAGCTACGATTAAAGTAATTATGTTGTAGTCTAACGGTAGAGGGAACAAACCCTCTTGGGAGAGATTGGGAGTTCGAATCCCACAAAGTATGAAAATATAAATAGGTGAAAGTTTGGAAATGAAAAAAAAAAAACTTGTTTCATAACAAAAATAAAAGTTAAATAGGAAGTCAAAACCAACCGGTAAAATGCAAAAACAACTAATTATGAGCCTCTTCATTTCATCTTCTCTAGTCCTATACTCATTAATAAACCTGCAATTTTTTTTAAACCATTTCATTTTCTTCTTTAAATTTTAGTCTCTCAAACATACAAAAATTCATCGAACTAAGGACATCACTGTTAAGAAAACTTGGATTGCCGGAGGGTTAATGTGCCCCCGAGAAATTAGGCCCGGGCCGGGGGTCCTCCCCGCACCCCTTAAGGGCCGGCCCTGTTTTTACCTAATGAAAAAAGTACTCATTTTGTCTCATTATCCAACCCGTACATGTTTGCATACTTAAGACCTCTATTGGGTTCTTAGTCTTTACATTTTGACCTGCTAACCAACTTGCCAACCCCGTTTGGTTTTCTACCTCTAACAGTGGCAGACTTACCTTGGGAGGAGGGGTAGCTTCCGGCGTAGTAGAAACTTTTCGTATTTTGACGGTTTTCGTATTACGCTACCCCTAAATACTATTAAACGTTACCCTTAAAAGTGTGGTCTATATCCGCCACTACTCGTGTAATTGGCACTGCAGTCAACATTATGTTGAGCAATTTTTCAAAGGTGTCAGTTGCCCTTGGCTCTAAGCAAGTGCCGAACATGCGTATATTAAAGACAAAAGATGGAATCATATCTAGTTCATGATCTAATAAAGATTTTTAGAATCTTTGGTAATGTAACTAAGAATAGGCTAAGTTCTGTAAGAACAGACCAATTTAACTTGTCTTTTTCTCTTGTATGAAAAATTAATTGTTAGAAGACGTACACTAAGCTACGTCAAAAGGATTAGATCCATAAAACTAACAGCCTAAAACATACAAAATGCTCAAGAAATATCTACTCAGAATCATCGCTTACTAAATCCGTGACTTCTAACTATCAAGTCGTTTAGAACCCTCCTTGGACCTTGATAACCATCACTCGATATAAACATTTCAGTAAGTTATAGAACTTCAAAAATAACCAAAATTATGAGGTCATAACACTGAAACTTAGTCACACATGTTAGTTTTGACAGTGGCATTTAATCTAACAGGGGTGTACAGTGGGTAAAATATATGAGAAAAAGAACGACGCCTGAGAGGTTCGAACTCTCGCGGGGAGACCCCATGTACTTAGCAGGCACACGCCTTAACCACTCGGCCAAAGCGTCATTTGATGCTAGCGGACTCAGTAATAAATATTAATAAATTGTGTTCAGTTGGTAAAAATAAAAAGAAAAATGCCGACGCCTGAGAGACTCGAACTCTCGCGGGGAAACCCCATGTACTTAGCAGGCACACGCCTTAACCACTCGGCCAAAGCGTCTTTTGTGTATTGCTTTTAATAGATAATATTTAATGTTTATACTTATATAACTTTTTAATTGTATGCCTAGAAGGTTGTCTAGTCAAAAAACTGATTCAATAATACATAAAAAGAACGATTTTTAATACATCCGATTCAATGTCGAAAGATTAAACTAGGTCGTTTCTCGAATCTCTCGCTCGAGCCAACTCTTTTCCTCCCTTCGTTTTATTAGAGTATACAATTTCTAAATAATGACAGATAACTAATATACAATCTTAGGATGGTGGGGCGTAGAACTCGCAACCTTTGCAAGTAGGTTAGAGTTCTAGTGGATTGTGCAGCTACGACTACACGGCCGCAACCAACATGGGTTCTACAATCAAGTAAAGGGAGCGGGTTGTAGTACCCGGAGTGATTAGATTTTTTGGGTTCTATGTTGTGGTAGCTTATATAACTTTAGAAAAAAAATGTTAGAGTGATGTGTTGAGCCTCTCGTGTTTAGGTGTAAGTGGGTTAAATGAGGTGGCAACAAACACGTAGTAAAAGCTAAAAAGAGTGTCATGAGGTTGGGTTGATCCAACTATAGTTTTACTTTTTATTTTGAGTTTTATAAACCAGTAATGTTTTAACACAGTTATACAAGTATCTTATAAAAACAATGATACAATTCTTATAAAATGAAGCGATTTAAAGGTTGTAATGGGTTTTGTTTGTTTAAAAAAAAAATCAAAGTGATGTGTTTTCTTATAAATAGTGTTTGAATTGGTATAAATCCCTTTTCCAAAGTATACTATTTTCCTATCCCAATTTGTTGGTCATATAAATATGTTGAAATTACCATGACTATACGAGTTATCAAGGTTTCAATCACTATAACAATTATTTTTTCCGGAGCATTTATATAATTATATGTTGGTGTTTATGTCATACAAGATTTTACCGCAGTAGAACATGATCTAAATGTACAAACATAATCTACGTTGTACTTTTTCTTGTATGAAAATATTTTGTTGAGTACATGGTATTTCATGTATCTACTTTATCGTAGTGACGGAACCAGAAATTTTTAACCGAAGGGTCATAATATATATTATATACACACACCTCCTAATGCATAATAACAATTATCTTAGTGATGTAAAACTATTAAGAAAATAATAAAACAGTGATAAAATATAACCATGACACAGGAACACCTCCTAAGACTGTCCGTTGTGGCCCGCGAGTCACACTTTGTCCATGTGGCTAGCGAGCACGACAAGACCCCCACATGAAAGCTTCCGCGAGCGACCGTACGTGAGCCAGCTCGTGTCCGTTAGCGGGTCATTCAAAAGTTTAAAATTAAAAAAAAAAAATTCACCTAAATTTCATTTATTACCCAACAAATATTTTTTACCTATTTATTTTTTATCTATTTATATTAACTTCTTCTTCACAAACTTCTTCTTCTTCACAATTCTCAAAAACCCTAAACCCTCAATTTTCAAAACCAACTTCAATGATGGTGCAGTGGACCGATGAGGAAGAACTAGCACTGATCATCGTGTACAACCAAGTGCATGGTGACGGTGCTTCAACAAGTCGGGGATCACCTCATAGCCGCGGACCACAGTGGCACAAGGTCCTAGCCGAGTTTGGTACCGTTGTCGGTGGTACCCATCGTACTTGTGACTCCATCTCTCACAAGTACACGGATTTGAAGGCGAAGTCGAAAAACTTCGAAATCGGCTACAGAAAGGTGAAGAGAGATCTCCCCGGGAAAAAGAAGATGTGAAGTACCTCTCGGAGGTTGGGCATAACTTTTACTACGTTTCGACGTGGCAAATGTTACGCTCCACCTCTACCTTACATTAGTTTTTTTTTAATGTAATGTTTTTTTTTTTATTTTAGTGAAATCTTCTTTTTTAGTGTAATGTTTTTTTAGTAATGCAATGTATTTTTCTTTTTACTTAATCTTAATATTTTTAAAAAAAATATGTGGTAAATATTTAATATATTTGGTAAAAAATACATCCGCTCACCTTGATCCACAATAGGATCTAGCGATCAACCCGTGGTTGCGAGCCAATGCCATGTAAGCTCGATGTGGCAAAATATTATTTGATAAAGTCACGGCTCACCTCTAGTCACAACATATAGTCTAAAAACAAGAATGCATCGTACAGTGACATTGACCGCTATATAAATAAAGGTTGACTCTTTTTTATGAGATGGTTAAATGACAAAAGTCACAAAACCACCCTTCATCAGATCTCGTCTTTACGAAACACACCACTAAACTTTCGCTTTCTTCTGTGACGATGGGACAAATCAGAAAATATTTCTATGACTACAGTTAACACTTTTTTTTTTTTTGCATCACTTATGCTATATGGTGTGCCTCCTTTTTCCCCCAACTCCCTCAAGTGTAACATCAACACCACATCATTTCCCCCATTTTCTCCCCCAAAGTTTGGAAATGGTATTCCCCTAATTCCCCTACTCCCCCTTCATTTTTTTATTATATAAAGCTTAATTAAAAAAAAAAAGAAAAAAGAAAAAGAAAAAGAGCCAATCAGGATGCAAGGGGAGAAAGGGGGAAATTCCCCCAACTCACCGAAAATTGTTAGGGGGGGGGGGGTGGGGCGGTGTTCCCCTTGGGGGAAAATGCCATGTCAGCTCCCCGAATGTTTTCCCCTAATGCACACCAAATAGTCTTATTGGTCAACTAACAATCCCTGAGGGTCAAAAATACAAAAAGATTACTAGATGAAGGATCAAAATTTGCATGGTTGGCCGGTGTCCGGAGGGTTAACGGACCCTCCTGACCCCACTGTAGTTCCGCCACTGCTTTATCGTGTCCATTTTGTTATCTTATAAAGTGAGTTAGCTTCGTATATCATTACTATATATAACTTTGCAAAGTTTGTGAACAATCTCTTGATTTTTTTTTAATCTCAATTACAAATCGTATACTATAAATTATATACGTAGGATTTGGTTCAAATGAGAACCTTTCCCCAAATTGAGAACTGAGAGAACCATTCTGGGCCACACATTTCTCTAAGGCAAAAATTTTTTTTTTTTTTTTTTTTTTTTTTGCAAAAATCGCTGCTTTATATGTAAGAAATTTTTTTTTATTTTTTTTGTATTTTTTTTTTCAGTATACACATGTGTATAATTGCATTATACACATATGTATAATGCAATATACACATATGTATAACTGAAATATACACATATGTATAGCTGAAAAATGCTATATACACATATGTATAATTGCTATATACACATATGTATAATTGACATATACACATATGTAAAATGAAAAAAAAATTCAAAAAAAATAAAAAAAATTTTTTTCCTTGCATAAAAATGTGCGATTAAAGCAAAAAAAAAAAAAAAAAAAATTTTTTTTTTTTTTTTTTTGCCTTTATATGAAATGTGTGGCCCAGAATGGTTCTCTCAGTTCTCAAATAGGGGTTGGTTCTCTTAGGATCCCTACCCTATATACGTAAACTAAATAATTTTATTTTTCTCTTACTTGCATTCTTTAGTTTTTTATAATAACTAAAAACGCTATTGTGTTTAATAACATCCGAAACAACCCGGTAGTTCTTTTTTTAAACTTTAATTCGTTAGTTCTTTTTTATATAAAAACTAAATACGCGAATGGGTTTAGTTTGTCTCTCGACATTTCAATATAAAATTATTTTAAAAAAAGTTGTATTCAAAAGGTACAATGACAACCGACGAACCAAGACAATACCGACTGTGTAATATTAGGACCGGTATCAGTGTTATCCGCACCAATATTGGTATTCATTTCTATTGTTTTCTGCCAAAATAAAACACATTTATTAATTTTTGAGTTTATCACCCAACTTTTTTTGTAATAAAATCATTATAAATAACTTTTTTTTAGTCACTTGAACCGAGTCTTCCAAATTTTAACATTAAAGTCAGAATGCGTGAGTTTCACGGTTTCACCTGCCATTTTACAAGACCAACTATCATGATACGGCAATATAAACTAAATATGCAATATTCACATATCACATGACCATATAACGTATTAACTCAAACAAAGAAACATTATTTATGTTATATCCTCATCTTTAAACTAGTAATTTAATTTTTACGTACGTTTTGGAAGGTAGTATAAGAGTTGATGTATCACGGAATTGTAGTGGAGGGTTGTATGTACGACAGTGGACATAAACAGTCTCTGAATGCAACTGATATAGCTCCATACTGTTTCCTATTGTTCCTTCAATTCTGTTACCATAAACTTCTCCTTCAATTCTGTTACCATAACTTCTATATATATGTCTAAAATTCTAAATAATACTATTTTGTATTTTGTACACAATACTAAATAAGGACTTATATTTAAAGGTAGGTTACTTTATAACAGTCGTTTGTAAAACTAGGGCCTTTTGTTTTGTAGAAGTAAAATGGGTTCCTTTCCTTAATTACAATTTACAATATTTGTTTACTAGCTTTTATCCCGGGAGTGTCCCGGGGTTTAAAATATCTAATATAACATAATAAAATATCTAATATGACAAGATAATGTCAATACATGATTAATGAATATTATTATTATTATTATTATTATTATTATTATTTATTTATTTATTTTAAACAAATTTCTGCCATAAGTTATCATATTCAAATATAAAAAAACGGAATCTCTGCCTATGAAGTTATGTTTATCGTTTGTGATTTATTAGTAGAGTAAAATATATTTGAAAACAAAACCCCACAAAATAGTTGTTTTTTCTCCATTTTTTATATAGCACTATGGTACTCGTTGGAAAGATAATAAAACGCTCGTTAATTTGGTGTAATTTTTTTCTTTAAAAAATCTCGTATATAAAAGATATTAACGTTTAAAGTTATGGGAGGAAACATTAGAGAGAAAATTTAATTTTTTTAAATTCTTATCTTTTCCTAAAATAATTATAATATATATAGATTTATTAAAAAAACTCAAAAATTAAAAAATCCTACATGATGCCACGTGGCACATTCAAGGAAGGGTTGAGTCCTCCATTAAATGCCACATCATCAAAGTTCAATTCTTTTATTATAAGTTATAGATATAGATTATAGATGTATATTGATGTAGTATCTTATGCTTAGTGAGTGTTTTGTACATGAGAGGTTGTACTTTTGTATTTTAGTATGTTATACCCATTTTTTTAAAACTTTTATGTAACTACTTTTTTTTTAACAGAGAAGGGGACTATATCAAACGATATAAGCATACAACCAGGTCTCCAATTACATTTTCTAGCAAGTAGTTAGAAAACGCCTAATACATAATGTCGTACATAACCTACGCCTATTCACAAATATGTTGTTTTCCACCATCCCTCTACTCGTACATTTGAATAAAAACTGTACATTTATATTTTTTTAAATATATATGCACACATACTCATTATTATATAAAAATTAAAAAAAGAGAGAATTACTATTTGCGTCCTTGTGTTACAGTAATTTTAACTACTTGAATTCAAAGTTGAAAACTTTAACTACTTGCGTCCCTGGTTGGAAATTAACTAACATCTTGAATTCAAACTTCTAATGTTGTTCAAAAGTCTATAACTTGAAAGGCATTTCTGTCATTTACACAAAATGTACAAGCCTACAATGCACAATGTATTTACAGTTTATTTTTTACATATTTTATAATAATTATTATATATCTTGTCTAACATACACACTAACACACAGAGAAACACCCCCCCCCCCACAATCTCTTTCTCCCTGGCTTCAACCCTACCGCACCGCCACCACCATTGCCGCACTGCACCACCACCACCACCTAACCCTACCACCTCGCCTCACCTCACTTCACCATAACACAACACCACCACCACAGCCCCACCTCACCCCCAAAATCCGTTATAAACCCTAATCCCCAAACCATATCAAATCTAATCGGATCTGATCTACACCATCGCACCACCATATCGGATCTGCACCTACTAATAACCATATTTTGCATATTTACCTTATACATCACAAAACTCTAACAAACTATACTCTATACTATTTTTATTATTCCCGTATTTGACATATTGTTGTTTATCAATTTTGTATATTTGTATTTTATATGTTAAAAATAATGAGTTTGTATTATTTTTAAAACTAAAAGTAAAACAATATATAATTGATGGTGAATTTGAACTAAATCGAATTTATTCGAATTCGATTCGAATATTAGTTTTAAAACTAAAAGTAAAACAATACATAATTGATGGTGAATTTGAACTAAATCGAATTTATTCGAATGCGATTCGAATTCGAGTTTCTTATTCGAATCGAATAAATTGAAGTTTAAGCGAATACGAATTCAGGTAAAAATATTAATAATTCGAGAAATTCGATTCGAATAATTCAAAAATTCGTTATTCGATTCGTTGAACACCCCTAATCATAATGGAATTTCCTGGATCCGTACTTTTCTGTGTATGTTTGTAATTATAGAAGACTAACTTATGGTTTAACTTCCAAAGTATCATATAATCCTTTTACATAAAAAATTACGTATTAATAAATTTATCGCTACAAAGAATTAGTTTTGTCAAAGTAGAAATTGTTTTAGTAATAACTCACCTAAACATTCACAAGAAATTAAGAAAATATAATCTAATTCTCAATCATGCGTACGTTAAGTTGTATAGGCAATTGTGCAAGTTGTGCTTTAAAGTGACTTTTGCATGATCTAAATATCCGATATGGCGATATACGTCTTTAAACACAATTTAAAAACTATTTTATTATTATTTGTGTATTACTTTGTATTAAATTTTTTAAAGTATTTTTTTTAATAATTCCATATGTCTTATTAATTATTTTAAAATCATGCAAAATGACCAAGAATTATCCATAACAAAAGACCCATGAAACACACAAGATGATTTTTCAAATATTAAACTAAATAAATAACTGACAATTCGACCACTTTCTATCTGGATGTACAAGTGTTGATGCACTACATACAGCTTGGTTAAAGTTGCTTCTTTTTACGAAATTGTTAAAATATGGACAAATAATTCGGATGGAAGAATCTACAAAGCAAGTTCAACAAACGTTTTCAATAAAGTTTAGAGTTAATAGCCAAAATCGTCCCTGAGGTGGTTTGGTCATTTTGCCACTTCAGTCCAAAACCCAAACCTTTTACATCTGGGTCCTTCAGTTTTATTTTTCTTGCCAAATTCGTCCCTGACAACGTTTAAGTTGTGGACTGAAGTGGCAAAAGTGACCAAACCTCAGGGACGAATTTAGCAAAACCCAAACCTTTTTTGGGACGAATTGGGCAAAAAAAATAAAACTGAGGATCCAGATATAAAAGGTTTGGGTTTTGGACTGAAGTGGCAAAAGTGACCAAACCTCAGGGACGATTTTGGCTATTAACTCTAAAGTTTAGTATGAAAAAATTCTAAAGACTTTTCCTGTTTTTCACACTGGTTTTACATCTAGTAAATAAAATATAATATAATAAAAAATATTAGTCTTTTTATTAATATTAACATTAACATTAGTATTATTATGACCCTTTTATTTGAGGGACAAAGCATACACGTTTCATCAATGTATTTAAAAGTTAGCTAAAAACTTGTGTTAGGTTGATAGCTTAGCGGGTCGAATGATTTTCAGTAGATTGGCTGACATGGTAAATAGGTGAAGCTGAATATGACATAGATTCATTCATTTTAATGTATGACATGTTTTGGGTAGACTGGTTTTGGTTTAATGTTTATCAAATTGGTATCCTTTTGCTTATGTTTAATTTTGATATCTTATTTTCAATTAAGAAACCTGAGTTTATATATTTTACTCGAGATTAGAAGTATTGAAGGAAAATGATTTGTAGAAAGCATGTATTCCTATTGGCAAATCTACCCTCGTGTACGATAACCATCTATAGTGAAGTCATCATAAGAAATCAAAACATTCTAAGAACCCCAGATATTTTTTTCATGTTTGCGACTTCGATTATTGTAAATTAAACTGAATTTCCTTGTTAATTCGAAGAATCCATAAATCAAATAAGTTTTTTTATGTGTAACTAGTACCACTTTTGTACTAGTGTGTTCTAATCATAAACGTGATAAAACGATTACATTTATAAACTTCTTAAAAATGTCCGAATTTCATAACATTAAGACATCATTGTCATAGGTTATCCTCTCTCCCTATTCCTACCGTATTAGTCATCGCATATGGCATACAAACGTATATATCTAGCATGCAAATTTATAACCCTAATGTACGGGCATACACTATCAAATTCACTACACTATACTATACGAACATATACCATCAAATCACAACAAATCAATAGTGGATTGATTAGTAAACATGTTGATTTAGAATACCCTTATGTGTAATTCCACAAATCTAAGTATGAAATCAATATAAATCTAGTAAATATTTTATTAATGATAAAAAACATGCATACAAGCTTTTAATTATACATATCTTTGTTATTTTATACATTTTATTAAAAGCTCTAGCTATTCTACCAAACACTAAAACTTATTTAAAAAACAACTATCAGTTTTCAACCAACAGTTAACAACTTACAGCCACCGGCTTTCACCCACCAACTACATTTGCGAAACATACCCTCTATAATATTATAGTATTTTTTTAGACATAATTCTACAATATTATTTAAGCTATATAACTCCAAACCATACATACCCACCTTCACACACTCCAAAAATGGAAACTCCCATCAAATCAAAACTCTCCAAACTCCTCCAATCAACCTTCAACTCCTGCCGTCCAAACCACACCTCCGACGTCTCCGACCACCGTACACTCGCCGGAAAAAACACCCACCACCACCACCAACAACAACAACCGTCGTCTCATTGAACTCTTCTCACCTAAACCACAACCATTATCTTCAACATTATGCAAACAAAAACCACATGTTTCCAGGCTTGGATCTCCGGCCACCCCTCTGTTTCCTGTGGACAGAGATAACCGGCTTTTGCATGAAAGAACGTTGAAAAGAGACCGGAAAAAGAAGCTTCAGTGCAGGAGGAGAAGATGTAATGCGACGTTTTCGTCGGTGACGGATAATTATTATTATAATTGGTGGAGTAGTGAAGAAGATGATCAAAGTGATGGTAATGCTATAGGTTAATAATTAACATGAACATTTGTTATATATTGTGATATTATCCGTTGTACGAAATCCGGGGTGGGAGTTTCTAACACGACGTAAACGTACAAGAAATTTGCGGATTTGAGTTTAGTATAAATGGGTTCGGGTCAAGCCTAAATACCCGTTTAGCTAAATAGGTTGGGATCGTGTCATGGTTTGACAGATTTACGCTATTTAATTTTTTTTAATATTTTTTTATGTCATTAATTAAGTTTGGTTGTTTTGTTTCACGAGAAAATCTATAATTATAGGAGACATTAACATATGATTATATATAAAGAAAACTAGTAATTATTTTTTATATTTTTGTATTTTTTTGTATTTTTTTGTTAGACAAATAAAAATTTAGAATATTAATATAAAAATAAATAAAATAATGAAAGAAAGGTGTAAATTCGTCGTGTCCGAGTCAACTCGTGAGTATTCATGTCGTCTTTAGGTTCATATGCCCGACCTGATTTTTGGTTTTGGGTTCGGACTCATGTTACATATTATTTTTGCTGCCATATTAAGTTGGACCTGTCAACTCACGAACACGACCTGTTAGCAAGCAAAGTTACAAACTTGGAACTAATAAATACATTTTTCATTTTTTTTGTATGTGTTCCCAGGTAAAACCACTCTATTTTCCCGGAGATCAGTTTCATCTGACTCGTTTGAATCGGTTAGGAAAAACATAGGGAAAAGAGGTGGTTGTAGGGAATGCAAGGCGACGGATGTGGTGGCGATGGATGGGTTTGCAGTGGCGAAAGATTCGAGTGATCCGTATGAAGATTTTAGGACATCAATGGTGGATATGATTGTGGAGAAGGAGATATTTTCAGTGGAGGAACTAGAGAATTTGGTGGAGTGTTTTTTATCGTTGAATTCGGAAGAACATCATAAGGTGATTTTTGAGGTTTTTGCTGAGATTTGGGAGACTTTGATTATGGATTTGGAAAAGAGAGAATGAGTGTGTGTGTGAATGAATCATAATACTTGTTCTTGAGTTGTAAATTTTATAATGATGATCAATTGGTAAAATCTAAGAATTGTTTGATAAGGTTAAATTTGAAGGATGACGTTTTTTGGTTGTGCATACATACTAATGAAAGACCTGAATCATGGTGTCGTTGGAAACCAAGTTACATGAATTCTATGGTGAGCCAAGTCGATAAATTAGGGGTGCAAACGAGCCAGAGTCCATATTTGGTTATTGAGCTTGAGCTAGCTCGCGAGCCTACATGAGCCCACTATATATATAGTTTTTAATTAATATATTATCATAAAATTATATATTTAAGATAATATTTATAATTAAATATAAATGAGCCAAGCCTGAGCCTTAGAAACAAAGCTTGAATAGAGCCAAGCAGGAGCTCAAGTTTTCATAAGCTAAATGAGTTTGAGCCTAGTTGAGCTTGGGCTCTGCTTGGCTCAGCTCAGCTCGTTTGCACCCCTACTTACAATATGAGCTAAGTCAACTTGTCTTGTTTATTTTTGAGATCAAGTCAAAGTTGGCTCGGCTCGCTCCTTAAGCAACCCTACCTAATATCCCGAAAACAACTAAAAAAAGAATGGTTTAATCGATCATTCTCACTTTGTGTTGTGTGCATAGGATGAGCTCGAAAGGAACAGCAAATTACAGTAGATCCCACAGTAGAAGGTGGGATTGCCAACATTTGATACGATAGAAGTAGGCTCTTGGTGCGTCTTCTTTTGATCGGCTTGTCATCGAAGGATGTTAGCTAAATCAGAAGAACTATAGGCTCGAAGGTTCAAGCAAACATATCCATGTTTCGCCTAAGGGTTGAACTAGACCCGCACAGTAAGGAACGTAGTCATTCAATCAATGGGGGATAACCGATGGTTAGGAATGAATGTTGCTATATCTGACAAGCATTCATCATGATCATTTTAAGTGTATGCCTTCTTCATGCCCGATCCGGTTAGTAGGCGTTAGTGAAGTTGATGTCGTACTTCCTTAGCTTAGGAGAGGGTGTCCTAATCTATTGCCAATTGGAGAAAGCAAGAAAAAAATTCAACAAAAAAGTGTACTACGACAGAAGAGTTCCATGACTTGACTCGTAGTTGATCTTTAGAACAAGTACTCTTCCGCCTAACTGTTGTTTAGAAAGTAAAAAAAAAAAACGAATTCTTAAGAGCATGTTTGGATAAACTTATTTGAGTTCAAAAGAACTTTTAGTTAAAAGGACTTATTAATTTATGACTTTTTAGAAATGAGTTTTTAGAAAAGTGTTTTGATTAGTTTATGTGGTGGGGAAAAATAATAAGTTGATAAGTTATTTTGTAAAAAAAAGTGTTTGGTTTAACTTATTTAGGTAAAATGATCAAAAATGATATAAGGAGGGTTGGTATAAGGATATAAGGAAAACATGTAGGTAAGTATTCATCAATAAGTTATAAGAGCATTCACAACCCACCCATCAAACTTTCTCCCATCTTTAAAATTTAAAAAATCCTACTAAAAACACACTACAACCCATTCACCATTTTATACCCCATCTTTATATTATGAAAATTTGTTATCCTAGCTTTTCATATATAAAAAGCTACTATTCATCCTCCACCAAATTATTGTGAGTGTATGAAAACGAGAAATATAATAAAATATGTGTTTGTGAGTAAGATAAAGATAAAAATGGTGGATGGGATGTGGGAAGTTTTTTAAAGTGAGAGATAAATTATAAAAAGTATGATTTTTAGTTAAATTATAGGGTAAAAAATGGTGGATGGGATGTGAATGCTCTAAGAGCATTCCCATCCCCTCCACCATATCCCACCCTATAATTTAATAAAAAATCATACTTTTCATAATTTATCTCTCATTTTAAAAAATCTCCCACATCCCATTCACCAAACATATCTCCATTTTCATTTTTTATTATTTCTTTCTCTTTCTTCTATTTATAATCAAGCCGTTAGAGCATTCACATCCTATCCACCATTTTTACCCTATAATTTAACTAAAACATCATACTTTTTAAAATTTATCTCTCAATTTAAAAACTTCCCACATCCCATCCACCATTTTTATCTTTATCTTACTCACAAACACATATTTTATTATATTTCTCGTTTTCATACACTCACAATAATTTGGTGGAGGATGAATAGTAGCTTTTTATATATGAAAAGCTATGATAACAAATTTTCATAATATAAAGATAGGGTATAAAATGGTGAATGGGTTGTAGTGTGTTTTTAGTAGGATTTTTTAAATTTTAAAGATGGGGGAAGGTTTGATGGGTGGGTTGTGAATGCTCTAAGAGCATTCACATCCCATCCACCATTTTTACCCTATAATTTAACTAAAAAATCATACTTTTTAAAATTTATCTCTCAATTTAAAAAACTTCCCACATCCCATCCACCATTTTTATCTTTATCTTACTCACAAACACATATTTTATTATATTTCTCGTTTTCATACACTCACAATAATTTGGTGGAGGATGAATAGTAGCTTTTTATATATGAAAAGCTATGATAACAAATTTTCATAATATAAAGATAGGGTATAAAATGGTGGATGGGTTGTAATGTGTTTTTAGTAGGATTTTTTAAATTTTAAAGATAGGGGAAGGTTTGATGGGTGGGTTGTGAATGCTCTAAGGAGGTTTAAAAAGTCACACATTCCTTACTTTTTCAAAACAACTTATTATAGACAAATGAAAAGTTAAAATATTAAGACGTTTTTCATTTGCCACACACTTTTTTTTAACTTTTTCATTTGCCACGCACTTTTTTTCTCTCCCTTTTCTTTCCTTTCATTTCCTTCCAAATTAGATGGATATAATTTTGCCTTATTTTCTCTTCTTTTCCTTAAAAAAAACTTGGGAGCACACATTTCCCTTCCTTTCCTTTCCTTCCTAAGAAAAACTTAGGAACACACACATTTGTTTCTTTCCATCCCTTTCCTTTCTTCTCTTAAATGAACTCGGGAACACAACGTTAGTCCAGTTTAAAGTTTAGTGCATCCATAGGACACCTTTGCGTGTTCATCTTTTGGAAAGCCCAGACCCATTCTTCTGGATTTGCATTAGTCCTGTTCTAGATATTTCATCCACTATTTGAATGTATGGACCAACGGAAATTACAAATGGTAGTCTTGAACTTTATTAGAAAGGGCAGGAAAAGGCCGAAGGCTGCTATCCCAATAGGCCAGCGGGCGAAACGAGGAGAGGGTCAACTTCCATCGATTTAGAAATATATTTCTATGGGGTACGGGCCCTGCAACAACAAAAGCGGCAAATTCAGTATCGATGTGATTTCCAGCTTTTGTTTAGCAGGAAAATATCTTTGGGAGATGTGAGAGCAGTTAACGGTAAGCGAAAGGGGAGGTGAGGCTAAGGGAAATGAGCAAACCCTATGTCTAATCACTGATACTTAGACCTGTTTGGGGACTGTTTGGTTCCCCGGTCTTAGCAAGGCTATCTGTCTACTTGGCTCTGGTTGTAGATCTTATTTCTCCCTATTCTTGGTACCTAATTTGAGATTGTGTTATTAATCCTCTATTCCATATGTTTAGATCCCACCATGTTCAAATCCTCATCCATTCTCTCATCCGTTCGATCTATTTACTGATTGAAGGTAATGGCCCTTATCCTTATAATAGGTGAATGAAATTACAATTGCAAGCACATGAACTCGCTATCATGGACAGAGTGCAAGCTAGAGGGATGTAGACTCCAAAGAACAGGCCGGAACATGAAATATGTCTCATTTTTTGGTAAAAATCTCCGCAATAATGCAAACTGTTAGATTTTTTGGTCGAAATACAAGAAAAGTCTATTCAATTTTGATGGAAATGGGGTTATGTAAATCATCCCCGAAACTGAGTGAATCTACGAGCCTGCCTTTCTCAAGCCTACAACAATTGCTTATGATTACAAAGCCTAAAAATAGGGCTACAGCAAGCCAAGCAAAGCAAGCTTTCCCCGTCGTTTGTTGTGGGTTGCACCTCACCGTAGGCACTAACTGAATGAAATGAGTGGAGATTTTCCTTTCCAATACTAATCACCAAGAACTTTGTTGCAACAATGACTCACCCAATTAATAAGTTAGAGCAAGTATCGAGTGTTGTGAGGGCTTTGATTTGCGCACTAAGTCCATTTCCTGTTATAGCACTAGGAGTCGGTGTCATTAGCCTAAGCTAAAACAGATGGGTTTTGAATTTCATTATGTATTCTCTATGCTAGGAAGTCAAATGGAACTGTAATTATAGCTTTCGGTTTAACAGAAGAGAGCAATATGAACAGTTCAGGAGGCTTGCAGTTAGGCGAGTGAAGCAACGAAGGCTAGAAGTAAGATCTTTAAACTTTCTCTTTACAATCTATTCATACCTAACTAAAAAGCTTTCACTTTTTTCGTATCACACTGTTCATGAGTGAAAGTTTACAATCCATAGCCTCGAATAGAAGTCAAGTCTCAATGAAAAAGCTCTTTAAAGGAAGAAGTCGTAGGGACTCTATTCATGGGCACCTCTTCGGGTTAATAACCAAATCCTCATCTTAGAGCTAGAGCTATGGAGTGTAAAAGACAAATATAGTTGTAAGTTAGAGTTCCTCTGAGCACATAAGAAAGAGTTCCGCCCGGGCTTTTGGTTGCCTTTTGCTAACTTTCGCTGTCAGGACTACTGTATTAAAGCCAACAGTAAGATCAACTTTGGCTTCACTTGCTCTATCATTGAATTTCCTCGTTTAAAGAACTTGCATAATCTAGGTTTGAGCTCTGATTTGATCTCGATGGTCAACGACTAATAGGATTGGGTGGCTAGGGCGCGTGTTATCAAGGTTACACATTTGGTCCTAAAACCACATCCAGCATATGCGATTCCTGGATGTAGTTGATGGAGTCGGAAATTGAAAGCTTTCTATTCTCGCATGAGGTAATCTCCTCCAGCTCTCCTAATCTCCACCTACTTGTGGAAGAGGGTGGTGAGTTGATATTAAGGTGTCAAGGTGCTAGAAGAAGGCCACAAGCAGAAGTAACTGATGCTTTAGACTCGGTTCATTTAGTAGCAAGGTTCCGGAGATGGCTTCCGTAACATGGGCAAATTAAAATGGAAAATTGAAGACGGAATATCGGCCAAGTGCTGTTGACTAGCATTTTTATAGTTTTTTAAACCTTAAATAAAGAGGGTGATTACCGTAATATTGGATAGTACCTTGGTATGCCCATAAATTCAATAACTTTGTTTTTGAACACCCAAATTTCAATAAATCACATCTCCTTTTGAAGCAAAGAAATTAGTAAAAGCCTTAAAGGTAATAAAATAACATCACTCACAAAAGTTCCATTTGGGCCTATTGCATGTACACCACCTTTCATTTGTCCCGGAGAAAATGGAAAGTGAATGTGATGTGTTTCGGCCCATGTAAATAATGATCTACTAAACCCATTTCAATCAAGATAAATAAATTGACATTTCCCAATCCCGACTTCCGATATCCAAGTAGCCATTATGTTTTGGCCAAAAAAAAAAAAAAAAATCTCTAAAAAGTTTTTAATGTTTCTTAAATCTATCTATACATATAATAAACCAAAGCCATTTTAATGACATGGCACTCAAAGAGGGTATGTGTCATCCCATGTGGCAAAGGCTTATTTTAGAAAAATAATAATTTAAAAACAAAACTAGATTTTTATCTCTAATGTTTCCTCCCATAACTTTTAAACGTTAATATCTTTTATATACGAGATTTTTTAAAGAAAAAAATTACACCAAATTAACGAGCGTTTTATTATCTTTCCAACGGTACCATAGTGCTATATAAAAAACGGATAAAAAAACGACTATTTTTTTGTGTGGTTTTGTTCATACAGGAAAAAAACACAAAGTGTTCAGGTTATTCATTAATCATGTATAGGCAAGTCATTAGTTATGTTCAAACCAGTAAATATGAATTTTATTTATAACATATGTTAGCATTGGAGTTGTACATTGTTTTAGGTTAGGTTTTAATATTAGAGTTATACATTCTTTAAGGTTATGCACTAACATTGGAGATACATTGTTAATTAGTTTAGGTTAAGTGCTACCCGAAGCTTTCCTGCATGTAACTGTAAACGCATCAGTCTATTTCAGGTGTAAAATTGATATTTCAAATTAGATTTATTAACCCGGGACGCTCCCAGGATATAATCTAGTATATTTATATTTCTTTATTTAGATTCACCAATATTAAGTCAAAACGGTCAGGTTTTCCTTAACCCATCCCCCATCCCCAACCATATAATTTAAGGAAAAATCATAGTTTTCTAAATTTGTCACTCACTTTTGCAAAATCTCTCACATCCCATTCCCCATTCATATCCCCTATAAACTTTTTTTATTATTATTTTATTTTTTTACAACCAACATTAATTCACTCCACCTTTCATTTGTATTATTTTATTATTATTAAATGATATGGGGGAAGGATGGAAGACCCCATATATGGGGGCTCAACATAGGTTTTTTGTAAATTTTAGAAATGGGGTATGGGGAAAGGGGTTGGGATGGAGTGAGTTTTTGTAGGATTTTCTTAAATTTTAAGAATGAGGGAGGGAATGGGGGATGGGTTGTGAATGCTCTTACACGGCTTCTAAGCTGTATATAGATGGGATGTGGGTTTTTATCAGTTATGTTGATAATTATTATTTAAGCTGCTACTATAATTAATACTTAGCAACTATACGAGTTTAATACCAGAAAAAATTAAAAGTAGTCGATTTTGTTTACTAAAGCTTCTTGGCCATACGGGCATAAGTTCATTTTACATACACTAGTGGAACCAATGTAGGTCTGATGTCGTCAGTGTGGGTCTAGCTCACGTGGTTGAGCCCATGGTTGCAGAACTCGCTAGGCGCTACCAACTCGGCCGACTGGGGAGTTGCGAGTACTCGGCCTAGTCGGGCGAGTTCTCGGGGGACGGGGGTCGAATCGGCCTATGCGGGGAGTACTCGGAATATTCGGCCAACGCGGCTATACTCGGTGACCCACCTTGTAGCGAGTACTCGGCGAGTAATCGGTCAATTCGGACGACTTTTGCAACTATGGTTGAGCCATATGCCTTTTAGAGGATGATAGGTCTCAAGTTCATACCTGAGCATGGTAGTTTAGACTTGGTGTAAAATAGAGTATGAGTAACAATTTCCATTAAAAAAGGTCTACGGTACACAAATAGAGCCTTTTCACCGCATTTCCACATTACCATAGGAGAGAAGCATGAGTTATCGTAGGTCTACAATGATACCAAAGTAGTGATGGTACAACTTCAGGTTTCCAGCTTAACCCTTTGGTGAGCTACAACATCCTAGTCTCATCAAGTGTTCCCGGTTTTAGCCATTATTATGTTTCGCAAATTTTATAAGTGCAAACAATGTACTGACATTCTATTTCACATATGTATGATTGACCATTCAGGTCATGTTCAGGTCAGCCCAAATAATGCACGTCAGTTCTGTGTTGGCCTATCTTTGAAACGGCTTAGTTTTGCGTTGGGTTCAGTTCGCAGGCTTCTCTAGGGATACGAGTGTTTGCTAGTCTGCTAGACCAATAACTTTCACACGTAAAATCTAATCTTTCTATTGATAGTCACAAATGGTTATTCGCATTTCCTCTAAATATATTGATCTTGCTTAATCAAACTTACCATCAAGGACACCACCATACATAGAAATCGACTCACGTTAATAAACAAAAATGTCCTAAATAACGAGCTGTAAGCCTGTAAAGATCCCTCCTGAAGTTATATTGACCCAGACAAGACACATTTTATGTATATTATCTTTCACAAAGATTCTAAAACCTAAAACCGAAAACATTCTAAAAATTACATACATTTTAACATCACAAACAGACATATTTAAATACTGATCTTCCTACATCATAAACGTACATTGATTGTTTGAACATCAATTAATATAATGAAATCACCGAAACTGCATCAATCCGGAAAAAAACGACAATAGTGCCCATGGAATTGCTTGCAAAATTATCGATCGCGTGCTAGAACATTGTTGATTTTGCTCGATTATGAACAGTTTAATGCCTGTATGAATGCATACTTTCCATCAACCAATTCAAAATTAAATAAAATTAAGACAGATAATTAAGAGATCGACAGAATACCTGTTAACAATACTTGTTTCTGAATCATTCCCTTGAGGAGACTCCTGCTGTGTCTTTCTATTTTTGATGTGGCAGGAGGCCGTATATCTCGAGAGTTTTTTAAGGGATGTAAAACCATATGACTCAAGCCGTCCCCTAGACCATACAATACATAGATCTTTCAGTTGAAAAATGCTATCTGGAAGATGATTTATGCCTGTACCTTCTATATTTAACTCTTTCAAACTTTCTAGACGTCCAATATCATCAGGCAAGTTCTTAACTAGAACACAATATGGGAGATGTAGATATTTTAAATATCTCATCTTGCAAATGCTGCTTGGAATATCTGGTAAGGATATACAATCCGATAAGTGCAACTTTTCTAAACACTCTAAACTGCCAAGGTCCTTGGGTAATTGGTCAAGAAGGAAACAAGATTTAAGTTCAATAGATTTCAGATGTTTTAACAAACAAATGCTATCTGGAAGGTGCTTAATCTTTTCCATTGACAAACTTAGCTCTTCTAAACGTTCTAACTGGTGAAGATTCTTGGGCACCTCTGATATACTGCCTTCAAGTTTAAGCTTTCCAAGTTGTTGTAAACCACAAAGGCTTGCTGAAAAAGACTCGAGGTTGGTGCAAGCACAAAGACCAAATGAAATAAGCTTCTCAAGATTTCCACTCCATGACAGTAGAGGTTCATCATATTTACACTTAAACCGAAACTTTGGCAAATTCTTGCTAGGATGCAGTGGGCATATATCTAGGACCTCTGCCACCAGTTCTAACTTGGCTAAAGATTCAACAGAAAGTAGTTCAATCCCTTTGTCAACAACAAAATATTCAAACCTCGAGCAACCGCTTAAGTTTAAGAAGACGAGCCTTTTTAGACATCCCACTGGAGCGTGAATTTCTTGAAGATGACAACAGTTTTTTAAGATCTAACCTCTCGAGACTTGGAGTCAAACTAAGGTTAAGGCTATTCACCTTAGAACCACCGAGGCCAAGAAATTTGAGCTTTAGACATTCAACGGGCATGTGGAGATCTACCAAGTCATTACATTCTTCAAGATGTAACTCCTCGAGATATGGAGTAAACTCAAGGTTAAGTTTACTCAACCTAGAACCACTAAGGTTGAGGTATTTGAGCTTGGAAATTTTAATAGGCATATTTAGATTTATGAAATTATTACATCCTCTAAGATCTAACATCTCCAAATGTGGAGTCAACCCAAGGTTAAAGTAGCTCAACTTAGAACCTCCAAGGTAGAGGGCTCCAAGATTTGGGCATTCAACGGGCATGTGAAGTCCTACAAAATCATTACACCCTCCAAGACGTAACACCTCAAGATTTGGTGTAAGCGCAAGGTTAAGGTTACTCACCTTAGAACCACCGAGGTCAAGGTATTTCAGATTTGGACACTCAACAGGTAAGTGGAGTTCTACAAAATCATTACACCCTCCAAGACGTAACACCTCAAGATTTGGTGTAAGCGCAAGGTTAAGGTTACTCACCTTAGAACCACCGAGGTCAAGGTATTTCAGATTTGGACACTCAACAGGTAAGTGGAGTTCTACAAAATCATTACACCCTCCAAGACGTAACACCTCAAGATTTGGTGTAAGCGCAAGGTTAAGGTTACTCACCTTAGAACCACCGAGGTCAAGGTATTTCAGATTTGGACACTCAACAGGTAAGTGGAGTTCTACAAAATCATTACACCCTCCAAGACGTAACACCTCAAGATTTGGTGTAAGCGCAAGGTTAAGGTTACTCACCTTAGAACCACCGAGGTCAAGGTATTTCAGATTTGGACACTCAACAGGTAAGTGGAGTTCTACAAAATCATTACACCCTCCAAGACGTAACACCTCAAGATTTGGTGTAAGCGCAAGGTTAAGGTTACTCACCTTAGAACCACCGAGGTCAAGGTATTTCAGATTTGGACACTCAACAGGTAAGTGGAGTTCTACAAAATCATTACACCCTCCAAGACGTAACACCTCAAGATTTGGTGTAAGCGCAAGGTTAAGGTTACTCACCTTAGAACCACCGAGGTCAAGGTATTTCAGATTTGGACACTCAACAGGTAAGTGGAGTTCTACAAAATCATTACACCCTCCAAGACGTAACACCTCAAGATTTGGTGTAAGCGCAAGGTTAAGGTTACTCACCTTAGAACCACCAGTGAGGTCGAGGCATTCGAGATTTGGACACTCGCTAGGCATGTGGAGTTCTACAAACTCATTACATCTGTGAAGATATAAGCTCTTCAGATTTGGAGTCAACCCAAGGTTAAAGTTACTAACCTTAGAACCAGTGAGGTCGAGGCATTCGAGATTTGGACACTCGCTAGGCATGTGGAGTTCTACAAACTCATTACATCTGTGAAGATATAAGCTCTTCAGATTTGGAGTCAACCCAAGGTTAAAGTTAGTCACCTTAGAACCACCGAGGTTGAGGTATTCGAGATTTGGACATTCAGCAGGGATGTGGAGTTCTTCAAAGTCAGTACATCCTCTTAGATTCAACTCCTCAAGACGTGGAGTCAGCCCTAGGTTAAATGTTCTCACCCTTGAAAAAGTAAGGTTAAGGAATCTTAGCTTGTTTAGAATCTGTTATAAGAATAAAAAAGCCCAAATATATGAGTATGATGAAAAATATAGCCTTATAGAGCATCATGCAAAACAGCTAGTGAACAATTATTCTACCTTTCTTTCTTTCCCTTCCCACAGCTGAGAGATATTGCTATGCGGCATTTCGAGGTTAACCAAATGATTTGCTTGAAATGCTTTAGGTAAATATGACAAAGAATAGTTACGCCAATATAGATAATTTAAGTCATTTGGAAAGCTAGGGTAGTTGTTGCCGGAGGGAGATGTGTACACATCAGTTGTATATCCATTGTTCACATGAAGTAATATGAGTCCCTTCATTTTTGAAAGACCTTTCATAATAACATACGGATCGAGGTGTGTGTACGACAGTTTTATGCTTCTTGTTGCTTCAGTGCCCTGTAAATAAAAGGATGGCATGAAACTTTTGTCATAACCTTGGTTTTAAAAAGCGCGCTTCGCAAAAAAGCGACGAGGTCTAAGCGCATCGCTCGAAGCGCAAAGCGCAAAAAGCGTGGGATTTTTGTACCCGAAGCGCGCATTAATTATATAATTTTTTATATATATTCTTTAGGTTTATATGATCATTTACCCGTTATTTAAACACAACTAAGCTTTATATATGTTTTAATATTGAAATTACATATATGTACAACTTAAAAAGCATGATGTACAACAATCTAATGCATAAAAATTATATGTACAACATCTTAATGCACTAGCATAGCATGTCAAATCCAAGGTTAAATTTGATAAACTATAACTTTAAGGTTAAAAACTCTAAATTAGTTGATATAATTGATGAAAAAGAAAACTAAAGGGGTCTTTATGTAAAATATAACCCTAGTATATATGAAACATTTCACAAGATGGATGACTAAAATTCACAGCCGCCACCCATCCAAGTGCACACTGCACACTTGTTCTCTCTCTTCAAACTATGATCATAAACCATTCTTCTATGTTCTCTCTTCTACCCTAATAATAAGCCTGGTAAGCTTCGATTAACTACCATTGCTTCTTTATTTCTCTTATTTCATCAAAGATAAGCCACAATTTCCAGAACCCATAACGTATTTTTTAGTTTCTGCTCAGTTTTTGCGCCTAGGGTCCACAAATCCCTTAAGCGCGCGCCTTGTCGCTTTACATAAAATCCCAAAAAGCGCGCGCTTCCTGGAAAACACTCGCCTTTTGTCATTAAAAGCGCTAAGCCCTGCGCCTTATTGCGCTTTGCGCCTAGGCGCGCCTAGGGCGCGCTTTTTTAAAACCCAGGTCATAACAAATAATTATTTTTCCACCTAACAAAAATAAATGTGAACCTTACCAAGTCATTAACCAATATATCTTCAATTTCCTCTTTAATCCATAACCGGTTATGTCTATTAGGCTCATCAGGGTGCAAACGACGAACAATATTTTTGCCCATTTCTTCCATATGGTCATGCAAGAGTAGACGACCATCGTCAGAAATAGTTGTCATAGATTTCTGCTCAAGAACTCTCAAACCATTTCGAGCATGCAATCCACAACTTTCAAGTACTCTGATTGCTTTGTCTTTTGTTTCACCTTTCAATATGCATGCAATATCAAGGAATATTTCTTTGTAGTCATCCCCTAGACCATCATAGCTTAGTTCCAATTTCTCCAAAGTCTCCTTCAACGGAACTGATTTTAGTTTTTCTATGGCATGTTCCCATTCAGACTCAATTTTACCACAAAGAGATGAGCCCAAAACTTTATTGTCAAGGGAAGACCAGCAGCATACTTTACAACAGCTTCGGATAGCTTTTCATACCTCTGAATCGGAATTTCTCTCCCAAATGCGTACCTACTGAAGAGGCAAATTGCTTCCTCATGCGATAACAGAGGGACATCATGAATAAAGTTTGCTTGATGTGCTGCTAACACTTGCGCATCTCTTGTGGTGATAATGATTCTACTTCCGGGCTTAAACCAACTAGGCTCACCTGCTAACGCCTCAAGTTGGTCTTTATGATCCACATCATCTAGAACAAGAAGAACCTTTCTACGAGGCATCATCTTTTTCATCTTATATTTCCCATCAGAAACACTTGTTACATCAATGTTGCGATCATTTAACACATCTTTAAGGAGTTGTTTTTGCAATGCCTTCAAACCGGACAAAGAGTCTTTTGAAACTTCTCTGACATTCTCAACAAAGCTTTTACCTTCAAACATAATGGATATATGATCAAAAACAGCTCTGGCCAAGGTCGTCTTTCCAGCACCTCCCATCCCCGTGATCCCAATCATTCGAACATCATCAGAATCAATATCTAAAGATGAGACTACATTCTTTACTCTGGTCTCCATGCCTACTAAGTTTTCAATAACGCTGGAATTGGCGTAACGTAGCTTTAGTGAAATTTCTTCAACAATTTCTTGGATGATTAATTTCGATTCATGCCTGCGTGTTAAAGAAGATTAGACTGGATTACTCAAGTCAAAACACCACCTTTTAAAACTATAACATAGACAAATTTGAAATGGAAGTTGACAATAAAAGACATATTAAACCATCTTATTTAATCAGAACGCCATTCCCACTAAATTCTCATCAACTAGGTTTGGTAAAAATTCTTACATAATTTTTTCGATAAACTTAGCTCATGCCTGTGGCAATAAAGTTTCAATTAGATTACTAAAAACCCCAACTGAACAATTAATTAACTTTTAATTTTAATATATAGCATAAAATCATATATAGAGTAAAGCGATATTGATATACTCATGTTATACGAAACAAAATTGAAGTATATAAAATGAAGAAATTACCCATCAGCGTGTTCTTCAACTCCCACCCAGCCAGATCAGCTGCTTCTTTCAGAGCATCTCTCCATCTTCCAGCAGACTCTTTGTTCTTATGTTTTGCAAAGGCTTCACCAACTGCCCCCCTTTGTTTGCGGACTTCACTGGGCTCCACATCATAGAAGACAGGGTAAGCAGTATGCTCTGTCATCTTCTGGCACTCCATAATCTTGACGAGCTCATCTAAGCACCAGGATGAAGATGCATAGTTCTTCGAGAATACAATTATGTGAACTCTCGATTCTTCAATAGATCTGATGAGCTCATCACCGATCCTTTCCCCTTTCTCGATTTTTTCATCATCTTTGTAAGTAATAATGCCTCTATTGACAAGAGCATGATAGAGATGATCAACGAAAGTCTTACGGGTGTCTTCACCACTAAAACTCAAAAATACGTCATAATTGAACCTCTTTTGATTGGATGAAGATGAACTTGAGGCCATTGAATGCAAATTTGAAGGATCGGATAAAATAATTGACGCTTCTCTGTATAATCTTATTGCAAACTCTTAAGAAAGAAGAGGAAATTTTGTTTGGTCAAAAACCAGGATAAGAGTGCGTTACACCTGTTGGTTTTATATATTATTTATATATATTTATTATATATAATAAAGTATAGACAAAATTACATTTATTCTTTTATTTATTAGGTGGGAGGGTTTACCTCTTCGGGGCGTTCCCGCCCGGGCTTGGTCTTGAGTTCGAATCCTGCACACCACGAAAAAATTCCCTGTAACGGTTTGAGATAACTTCAAAGTGGACACCGGTGCGTGGGTAGTGATTCGAACTCGGGTCGAGGGGTTGTCTGTTGATTGGTACCACCGCTGAAGCACACCTTCCAAAAAAGCTAAATTGCACCTTGTGTTTCTTGTCTTTTATTTGCACTCATTATGTTCTTTATTTTCTCAGTTTGTTACACCATCTATCCTTTAGCTTAACTAAGTTAAAAAAGTTGGTTAACTTTATTTTCTAACTTTACACTTTTAGCCCATGTAGTTTTTCTAAGTCAAAAATCTAAAAAAAAATAAAATCTGGTAAATTCGAATTCATCCGAATTACGTAAAAATTTTAAAAAAAATCATCCACTTTTTTCGCTTCTTAGACCTTATCGAGGGTGACGGCTAGGATTCACGGCTGAATACTACTACGACATGAGATCATGGTTTGTTAAACTCACTAATTTAGAAGTCCAAAAGCTGCTGGTTAAAATGCATGATGCTCTAGGTGATG
Organism: Ambrosia x helenae; assembly: GCA_030844895.1. Taxonomy (NCBI): domain Eukaryota; kingdom Viridiplantae; phylum Streptophyta; class Magnoliopsida; order Asterales; family Asteraceae; genus Ambrosia; species Ambrosia x helenae. Next base: position 2,576 of record JAUTDX010000694.1, on the reverse strand, counting down.
TTGCCATGGTTGTTGCTTTTTTCTGTCAATTTCGTCATATGCCGCAATGTTTGGTCTAGATTAACCATGTTCAGGTGCAATCAATGGCAGTTGTAGCCGTGTTATGTGTTCAATTTGAATGTGTGATGTGCTCAATGATCACTTCTGAACAACTTGTTTTCACAAATGATAGTATCACAATATCAAAGAGGATAACTATTGCACTGGTTGTGTTATTGATGACCTTTTCAATAATGCATTATCTATGATGTTAATTAGAGATTATAAAGTTCTTTTATTGAACCTTCAAACAACAAATCTTAACATCTTAATTTTCATCGAGGAATTTAACCAAAAGCCTAGTGGGCTCAAACCTAATACCTTCACCAAATTGAAACCCAATTATTTGTTTAAAGAACCTCTTAAACAAATAAGAAAAAAAACTTATATTTAAAGTTTCTAGATTTTCCAAGTCAACTAATATCTTAGATACACTAAAGATAAATATTACATTCTCTTAACTAAAAGTCTCAACAGTTTACGTAGCAATCTCAAACTATATATATGGTTTTGCTTCAACACAATTATTTCCGTTTACAATACGATTTGAGATAAAATCATAACACACCAAACAAAGCTAGACTGGCCGATCTGGTTGCTAAGGCAACCTTTTGCAGATTAGTTTTGGTCAGATGTCACTCTGTTCTGGTTTTATCCCAGATTCACAAATGTATATATTAACACCACATTTGGATTATTAAAAAACATTGAACTTTGGGTATGTGATGTATTAAAGAGAACCATTTGCTCCACCATCTTATCTAAAATGTGATATATGAGCCCGAGACATTGGTAAGACATTTAACTTCGGTATTATATATATATATATATATATATATATATATGTATGTTTATATATAAAATGAGTTTTTGTAAAAACAATATGTGTTTTTCATAAATCAGTAGTTCAAAATTATGGTTTTGATCGGAATTTGATGTAGTTTAAAAGCCCTATGATTTCGTTTCATGTCGTGCTTAGTTTCGTCGTTTTATTTGGAGTATTGACTTAGGAAAACTAGAGGGGCTAAAATTGTAAAGTTAGAAAATAAAGTTAACCAACTTTTTTAACTTTAGTTAGACTAAATGATAGAGGGTGTAGCAAACTGAGAAAATAAAGGACATAATGAGGGCAAATGAAAGACAAGGGACAAAAGGTGCAATTTGGGTAATAAATAAAAAACAATCCGTGTAATTTTGTCTAAACTACATGAAAATGCCTATTTTCCTTTCTTTAGTTATTTAAAATAAAAAGAAATACAAAAAAGTATTCATTACTGAATCAAAATAAAATAAAAAAATATATAATTTGTTAATGTGAGATTTGTCACTAGGGATGAGCATATGAAACCGATAACAAAAAAACCCGAATTCAAACCGAAAACCAAACTGAAAATAACCTAAACCAAAGCAAAAATAACCGAAACCAACTTAACCGGTCGATTACGGTTAAGATATGGCCAAAACCAAATCATTTGCTTACGTTTTTACGTTCTTCCATAACCGACATAACCAAAATCGAACCGATAGTTATATAATTATGTGTTTTTCATGTATACCTATTTATTTGAAAAATATTCTGATGTATTTCTAGTGTATTTTATGTATATCCATGTATATAAAACATATTTTCATGTATTTTTCATATGTTTTCATGATTTTGTATACTTGAAAAAGGTTCAAAACACTTTACTAACTATTTTTAATTTTATTTCTTTTATAAAAATAAAATTCTTTTACAAAAATAAAGTATTTTGCATAAGGATTTTATGGAGGTGGGCTTGTTGATTGGATTGGCTTTGTAACGGCCCAACTACAAGTTGTAGAGGCCTAGTTCATGGTTTGCAAGGAAGGTCCAATTTGGTTTATTTAGCCCAGTTCGTGATGGCCTGTTGGCCTTTGGCCCAGGCCTTGGTGTCTGCCTCGTTGGCAATCCGTGTGCAAAAGCACACTGGATTTATGTCCATTGGTAGCCGTTGATCTTATCTAAAGAAACACAAAGCTTCTCTATATAACGCTTTGTGTTTCGTTCCTTTATAACTTTTGATCATTCAGTCTCTTTGTATCTCTCATTTCTGTACTCTCTCTCCTTCTCTATCTCTCTCTCTCGTGAACTATTAGGGTTTTGGTTGTGGATCATCTTGATCTTTCAATCCAGTATTTTCCTTTGTTTTGTGAAGATCATCTTGTAGATGATCTTCTGAGTGTAAAGGTTTATTGTAGAGAGGTTTTCAGTTGTATTTGTTATCATATCACGTGGTTGTAATCTTTCAGCACTGAGTTTTGGTCTAATAAAGCATTCGACTCTTGATATCATAATTTTGACAAGAAGGATGTTAACTGGCCTCTAGGTGGTTTCTCCGTTCACATGTAATGATCAACCTTTCTGTCATCTTTTTATTAATCCAGAATACTTGGTCAATTGCCACTAATTTCAATGTATGTTCATTAATTTGTTTTAATTTTACCGTGGCACAACAATGAATGTATGCACACACAGAAGAAATATAAAATAATTATGTATGTATGCACACACAGAA
>JAUTDX010006829.1:0-33436 GCA_030844895.1 Ambrosia x helenae | reverse complement strand
CGCCAAATTCATACAAAACTTGATTTCATACAAACGATTGTTTTAAACTACTATCTAATACTAGTGTTCTTGCTCGTAGGCGTACGATTAACTAAAATAACATCAAAATAGCATACAAAGTCAGATTTGGATCTAAGAAAGCTTAAGGATCAAACCATAAGAATGCTAAAGAGATGGATTGGATGATGAAGGATGGATCGGATGGATTCCCGAGCTTTGTTCCACGGCTTTCAGCAGCTTGGTTCGTCCGAAAATCGCCCAAAATCCCTCTCCAAAACCCAATCATCAAACAGTGAGCTGAATGGAGACTTTATAGCTGAACAGGAGGTCCGACCAGGCCGCGCGGATGATTCGACCGGCCGGTCACTTTGCACGGGTCCAGCACGTTTCTCGATTGCTTACGTAGGCTTTCTAGAAGGTCCCCAGAAATATCAGGTTGCTGTCGCGGCCGGTCGCTTGTATCGCGCGGACCGGTCAGATTGGTTTGGGTGTCGTTCGTATTGCCGAAAACTCCGTTTGTCCTTCTGTTTATGCTTCTGGGGCATCGTTTAAGACCTGAAATCGTAAAGATACCCAAATAAGTACCAATTCCTGTGTATAAGGTCAAAAACATCTGAAAATGGAAGTTAAACAGGGACTTTTATATGTGTAAATTAACGTATATCAATTACACTTCCAACAAACCCTTTTTAGGCTTCTTATTAGAACCTTTATTGTTGTTTCCCTTCAAATTTTCATTTCCCGTTTCCAAGCCTTGGAGGATTCACCCTCTTCCACCATGTTCACAGATGAACAAGCCATGGTTTTGTACTCACAACAGAAACCTTTCCATATCACGAATGGAATTGTTCAATTCAGAAATGACTTCCCAATTCCACCAGATTCAATTCCTCTTTCTTATGTTTTAGATTGTTCTTAAAAATTTTTCTCAGAGGGGGGCAGTTTTATCAATAATACTAGAGACAGAGATAGATAGATTCATCCATCTTTATTCCATATTGTGCAAACTGCCCATAATAGTCCGAGTGTCTACCATTTTTTAGTTAATAAAATTAACAACCAGAAATTTCTTACTTGACGCATCTTCTGCCATGTATTTGGCTTCAAGGGTATCCCATAATTCTTTTGCAGGCTCTACGTTTTGATAACATCAAATAAGGAATCACACATACTGTTAAGAATATGAGCATCGACAGATGTAAGTCTGTGTTTTCCCACTTTGAACGCGTTCTAGTCTGTTCCAAGGTTTCATTCTCAACAATCTCAAGACAAGGAGTGCTCAGAACATACACAACTTTCAAACTCGTGAGATAGAAGTGCATCTTCCTTTGCCAGCATCGAAAATCAGTCCAGAAAACTTGGCTAATTTCGTAAAGTTATTCGTCATATATTTCACAGATTCATTGTTCATGCATCTTCAAAATTTGAAATCAAAGATTGAGAATTATCTGTAAGGTTAAGTTTGAGAGAAGAACCAGAGAGCTTTTTGACCAAGATCATAAAACGTATTTGAATTCAGGCACATTAACTGCCTTTCAGGCGGCTATTTACAAGGTTTCAGCATTGCCAAATTTAGTCCCTCGACCCCAGCCAGGGGCTGTGCCTCTTGGACCCCGCTCCCTGGGGCGCTACCCTCAGACCCCCGTCCCATAGAGGCTTTGCCCCTAAGTTCATAGTAAATTCAAATAGGCGTGCCACTCCGCACCTCCATACCTATATGATGTCTTATTATAAAGATATTGGTCAATCAGTCAATCCAATTACACTAAAATATCCCACATTTCACAAGTGATGTTTATTTTTGTAATAGAGTTATTCATGCCAAACTAGGGAGAGATCGGTATAGTACCCGTACCAAAAATACCGGTACGAAATTTGAACAAAAGTGGGTACCGAGTACCGTACCGAATATAAAGGTAAGGTACGAGTACTGGTACTGGGTACCAGTATTTCGGTACGGTGCCCGTTTTGGTACCAGTTTGGTTATTATTCTTTTTTGAGCACTCGTATGGATACCAAGTACGTAAACCATTACGAGTATCATTAATACTATATACGGGTACCAAATTGATAAGATTGGTACGAATACCAATAGGTATAGGTACCAAAAAGGTAAAATTGATACGAATATCATAAATCTACTAATATATAATAAATAAAAGAGATGAGGGACACTTGGCACTTTGTGAGGGCTTCCCTATTATTTTTTCCCGCTCATTTTAATGGGTAAAAAATATGGGTTATGGATACTCCAAATACCCATTATTGTTATTTTCATTAAAAATAGGATTTATAGTTATTTAGTAAAGTTAAACGTTTCATCTCTCTTCTATTTCCTTCATCGATGAAATCTTTATATCTAGGGTTTGTATTTACTTCATCAATCCTTCAATTCTGAACGGTTGTTTCTCCCGTATCTCAAACAACATTTTCTATATAATAGTCGGCGTTATTTTAGCTGTAATGTTATGTAATCCTTTGGTTCTAAACATTAGGGTTCCTCATTTCCTTCTCCAAGATATTCAGGTATCGTAAGTTTGATCTACAATTATCGGGACTTGGTTCTACTGAATCTCAAACCATATTATAGTATTATAAGAAGGGTTGCTTACTTCCTTCATCATCAATTTCAGGAGCCGTCGTTTATTCCGTGAATCATTGGCCCGTCTTATTCTCCTTCCGATCAAACGCATTAGGGTATTATAAATTTTCTTTTAACTGTTATTATTATTTTGCATTGTTTTTTTTATTTTGTATTTTTATAAATTAGGGCTTTTTAATATCTTAACTGATTATTCTAAATTTTTAGTTGTTTTTCTTAATTTTTATGAATTGTACAGTTTAAATATAGTTTATTATGTATTGTGGATCCCTGTTTTTGTTCCTGAGTATAATATTTGGTTTGATTGTGTCCTATTTGTCCTGCTTATAATATTTTGACTGTAGTGGTCCTGCTTATAATATTTGAATGTAGTTTAAATGTAGTTTATTATGCATTGTGGATCCCTGATAAGCTATATCAGGTTAGTATGTGATATAAAAGGGATCCCTGAATTTGTCCTGCTTATAATATTTTGACTGTAGTGGTCCTGCTTATAATATTTGGCTGTAGTTTAAATGTAGTTTTAATTATTATTGTATTGTGGATCCCTGTAAAGCTATATCGTTCGCCTCAGTTCGCCTCATGTTAATATGTGATATAAAAGTGATCCCTGAATTTGTCCTGCTTATAAAAGGGATCACCCTATTAATGTATATGATTGAAAACCTTAATATTATACCTGCTTATTGATACAATATGGTTATTGATAATGCATATTCGCATTGAATTAGCAGGTAACAAATATCGGTGATCAAAGTTGAAGAATTATTTTGTTGCTTTTGGATTAATTAGAGTAAATAAGCTTATGTTTGTTGATCTAATTCTTTGTGCATTAATCTGTTTTACAGGACACTTTTGAACGTTTAAGAATCAGGAAAAATGGTTTTTCAGTTTCTTCAAACCTATCCTTGTGAACGACGCCAGCTACTTGGTAATATTATATCTACTATTATATACATTTTTATTATCTATTTTCAACTGTTTTTACATTGCATTATATTGTTATCGAACAGTTTAATTTTTATTATAGCATATTAACAATATATTTATTTAAATAATTAACAGGATCTGCCCCATGTTACAACCATAATTTCCATGTGGGTCCTGTTTTGATAACCACGGATGATGATAAGTTTTGGGGTGTAACAGTTGAACAAAAGTCAGACTCATTTCAGATAACAACGGATGGAGCAAAGTAGTAAAGGATCTTCGGATTATAGTAGGCGATTTCGTTGTCTTTGAGTTGTTCGAACATGTTACTTTAAAAGTTACCCTTTAAAGTCGTTCAAACAAAAGATGTATCGAACAAATTCCCGTATTGGTTTATAATACCGGCAAAAAATAAGATGGTAAATCTTTAGATTTCATTCCTTTTTTTTAATTATTTTATATTTATAGAATGTTCTTATGCGGTTATATTTTTTCATTCAATATATGTAGAATTTGCCTGATGATTATATCGAGCACCATTTCAAAGACAATATGCTTCCACATCCGGTTGTCATACATTTTGGAGACGTGTATCAATGGACAGTCCCTAATCCAGTGGTATATCTTTGGATATTATTTCACCGATGGTGGAGCACTGTTTTTAAAGATCTTAAATTACGCATTGGAGATTTCCTGATGTTTGAAAAGGTGGCTGAATTTGAATTCAAGTTAGATCTGTTTCGAGAAGATGGAATGCGGGTTGACCATGACGAAATAGGGAATGAAAATGATGAAGTCATTGAAGTTTCATCTGATGTATCTGAAGACGGTGATAGCCAAAATGAATATGCTGTTCCTAATCATGAAGTAATTACAAATGAGTGACATACCAATTTGTAAGTTTTTACTACTTAAACATATTTATCCGTTCAAATATGTTTACTTTGTATTAAAATTATGAAATTATAAATGAATTTTTAATGTTTGTTACAAATGTTTTGTAGCGTTTTTCCAATCCCTTTTGGAAAGGACTGTGAGCTTGAGAATGTGAAAAGCTTGCGTATTCAAGTTGAAAAATCGGAACTCTATTATTAAGAAGTTGCGTGTTGAAGGTTCTGGTAGTAAAAGGAGATATGCTATTAGAGAGTGGAAGTCATGCATGAAGAAGCTTCGTTTAAAGAATGGTAGGCGTTATCGTATTATGTATTTCCAAGGGAAGGTAAGTTGGTTTTTTCATATCCTTAGTCGGAAGCTATAAATTAGAATAGTGGGTTTCTTAGTTTGTAAGTTGGAAATGAAGTTATTGTAGTAAGGAAGTAAGCAAGGTTTGACAAAACCAATAGTGATTAGACATTGGAATGTACCCAACTTTTGTTTATTTAGTGTTGGGGGTATATGCATGGAAGGTTTGTATGATGTAGGGGATTAAAAGTTTTGTGGTTTTTTGAGTATGTATTAGAACATGGTTAGTGTTAATATAAGTTTTTGTATGTGGCCTTAATTTCTAATATTTTTTTATACATTATTATTATCTATAAAACTCTTGCATAACAGCAGCTGTTTCCCTTACAAGTTGTGTAACAGGGATCGGTTTCCTGCAAATATGATTAGCAATAAGCTGCTGCAGATTGTATGAAAATAAAATAATAAAAGAAAACACGAGCTCCTAGAAACTAAAATAATATACAAAGAATAATTTAAAATAAAAAGCTACCAAATATAGTATTATGGTCTCAAATTTGAAAATTAGCATTTATTCCACTAAATTTAACTAATAGGTTCAAGTGTAAACAATATTAGAAGCACTTGCAAAAAACAATAACGAAAACCAGTACTATGTATAGTAGATTATAACCAGTTTGTGTCGATATATTTTTTTAATATGTTTATCAAAACTATATTGTTTAATAAAACATAAAATATATAAGATATATCTCCTGAAACTATATTATTTTTTTAACTGTTTATCAAAACTATATTGTTTATCAAATTATAATTTCAAAAAAGAACTTCCTCATGTTAACGACGGTGATATAGGATATTACCGCTTTCAAAAGATGATGGCTAAAATAAATGCTAAACAATATTATGACTTCACTATTATTGCTAGGAAATCGCATTGTGAGTATTTTGTTTTTCCTCTTTTTATTTACATCCTTACTAATTTATTCAAAAAGTTTATTTACTTTATATGTTCGTTTAGATTTCATTATAAATCATTTATATGTTATTGTTTCGTTAGCATCTGCCAAGGAATTGTTAAGATGAAACTTGTTAAGATGGCGAACTTGAACAAGGCAGTCTGCTTATAACTGTAATAAATCTTGACGGTATTGAACTTCGGATGTCGCTTCGTATGGAAAAGTCAAAAGACGAAATTAGGTTTGCTATTCAAAATTGGGGTGAATGGTTGAAGGAAAATGGAATAGAAAATGGTAATATTGCCACATTTAGGTACATCAAGATTGAAGGTGTGCTTCTTCTAACTTCAGTTTCCAAATTGAAGAAACGAGAAATTAAGAAGCGCAAGGCCAAAAGACAAATTTTTAATGTTTGATATTTACGTCGTATTTTCTTTTTCCATGTTTTTTATAGTAATCTTTTTTTGAATACTGTCTAATATGTGAACTTACCAATGCAGCTTTGACATTATGATTGGTTTTTATTTTTTTATGGTATTTGATTGTTTGTTTTGGTATTGCATGTTAATATTATGTTGGATATATAGATAAAGGTCTCAAAAAGGTTAATTGAATCGCAAAAGTAACCAGTTTACACAAATCACTTGATGGAAATGTCCTCGGGATAAGTTGTTAAGAGTTATATTAACACTCATTAGTAAAATATATATATAAATCATGTCAAGTTATTTAGAATATTAATTTTATCCGAAAAATATTCGTTAATCTAAAAAATGTCAATAATCAAAATGAAAACGTAACTTACTTCCTTTGTATAACAAGCTATATTCGTTATGAATAATAATGTAGGGAATCCCGTGCATCGCACGGGTACTAAGCTAGTACCATAATACAAAGTAAAACATACTATCAAATTCATTACTGTAGAGAATTCGGTACTCGTACCATTATTAACCGTACCGATAACCGAAAGTACCGAATACCGAAATCAATAAAAGTGGATACCGATACCTATACCGAGTACCCAAAATCGGTACGGGTATGAGTACCAGTATAGATACGGTATGGATACGGGTATAGGTACTCGGGAAAAAATGCTTATCCCTATACGAAAAACTTAATTAAATTCTTACACGTGTTATAAACCTAGTCGAAAATATATTTACTACAAAAATCTATTTCTTTCTTCTAACAATATATTTCATCCAATAAGCCTTTCCGATTCACATGATAATATTCTTTAATAAAATCAAATTTTTCTGTATATATATGTTAAGAGGATAAGAGAAGTGGTGGCGCAAATCTTTTGTTTTGCTTACCCTAACGTTGGTAGAGAATGAGTAATGACTACTTAAATTAAATTTGCGGATGTCTTCTAGCCTAATGGCATTCACCATAATCCATGGGTATACTCTAATATTTGGGCGTTTACAGTGATATGGCATGTTAACCAATATTGTAAACCACTCTCCTTGTGTTAAGGGCTGTTAAAAAGGTTATATGTTAATATGTTAACGAAATGTTAAGATGATTCATTAATTTTGTTTCCCTTTTTTAAACCAAAAACCATTAAAAAATATTGTTAGATGGAGTTAACATAATTAAACCATTTTTTTACGTGATGTGAAGTGAAATGAGAAAAAGAAAAACCTATGTGGAGTTAAGGGAGGGTTAAAGTAATACCCTAAGCCCTAAGGTGTTTATTTCTCAATACATGGTGTGGGCGGGTTCAAGTCCTATAAAATGGGCAATAAACAGATTTTAAAAATAGAGGTGTAACAAATTGAGCTTGTTTTCCAAAAAAAACTGGTCCGGGTTATAAACTGAGCCTGGTAGGTAAACATTCGTTAAAATCGGTTGTGTGCGAAACCGGTGAGAAAATATTCGAACATGTAATAATTGATTTGCGTTTGGTTGAAACTAGTTTTTCAAACTTCTTTTTCGAATCTGTTCAAGTCCAAACCGGTTTCAGTTTCGAAAAGTAGGAACCGATGTACAAACTAGTGTTTTGGGTCGGGTTTGGGTTTCGAAATCGGTTTTTTATTATCATTAGGTGTGTGTTCGTTGTAAAAAAAGTTTAGCAAATTCAAAAACAAAATTTATAAAGACATCTACAAAAGTGGATTGCCATCAATACATTTTGTAAGATTTCATTGTTGTTCCCTACAATTAAAAAAAAATTCCAAAAAGCGACCCGAATTTATTAAAACGGGCTGGCCACGTTAAACTTGTGAATCTGGGCCCATATGCCCTCAACTTTAGGAGGCAAATCAATACGTCAAGCTTCAAACTGGACCCATATATATTCATGCCAATTCTTCCATTCAAATCCAATCCTCATTTCCGACCAACATTATGGAAAACAATCGCAGGCAGAAACCTAAATCTACCGGAGACATGTTCACGTTTCCGTCGTTGTCGAAAGATCTTGACTTCGAGCACGAGTTGGCTGATCACTTGTTCGCCAATGGGCAGGTTCCGCATTCATGCTTTCCCTGTTCAATCGACGAATGTCCTCATTCCCAAATCGGTGAATTTTATCTCGAACGAGCAGTTTCAGTAGCAAGGGTTCGTTGTTGTCTTCTCACAGTAATAGCACAAGCAGTGGCAATAGCAGTAACAGTAATAGTAACAGTGATAGTAGTCGTGGTAGTAGTAATAGTAATAGTAAAAAGTAATAGCACTGTAGTGCACGAAAAATCACTAGGGAAGCTTCGTCAGGAGGAGTACATCAACGACCAACCGCGCTAAATATGCTGGTGGTCAGCAGTAATAACAGTAACAGTAATAGTAGCAGTGCACGGACAAGCACTATTGAAGCTTCATCAAGGAGGAAATTATCAACCATTAATCATGCCAAATCTGTTGCGGTTAAATCAACCAACACTAGCAAAGAGTTGGTACTAAGGAATGGCAAACTCGAAATTATGTTTACGAGTACAGTCATTCTCAAAATGGCAGTTTATTTCGCCGTTTCCAGTGTTGAACGCGGAGGAGTTCTTTGAATAAAATGAAAGGAGGGAAAGGGAAGCGAGACGCGGACGATAGAAAGGGGGTTTGCCAGAGGTTTTTTCGGGTGGCTTGTTTCGACATGTCAAGAGTGTCATGCTATCGAACCTTCAAAGAGATTGAAAGTGAGTGTGTGATGATCAGAGCCGGCCCTAGGGTGGTGCGAGCCGCACTCCCGGCCGAGTCCCGTTTTTTCCGAGGGCACTAGATTAATATATATACTACATTTGTTTTATATATATAACGGAGGAAATTAAAGATAACCAATGCATTGTGTAGCCCAGTTGGTTAGCGCCTCTTTTCCTAGTAATATTATACTTAATGAATTTAAGTTCGATTCTAGGCCCTTTTGTTTTTGTCTTTTTTTTTTCTTTTATCTATGATTTCCTCGGCAACTATAATTTCGAATACAGTTGTTCACATAAAAGAAGTTTTTCTAACAAAACACAAAACAAGCAAAGTAGGAATTCAACAACTAACACAATTGCATTAAATATAATCACAACAACGTAGGATTAGGTTAGCTCACAAGGGCAGGGTTGTTACACACCATGGGTACACTCATGAGTCCTCCCACTTCCTATCAAGACAGCCACAAGACCAAAGACTAAATGATTTATTAATTAGATCATTAAACAAAGTTTAGAATAGTTAGAATTATTAAGAACATAAAACACCACTTTAAAATTAAAAGATAAACTATATTAATTCATACCAAGTTTACATCATCACCCTAGCAACACCAACAGAAATCTAGCCTAGCATGGTTGATACAACAAGCTCACGAGGTTGGGTTTGTGTACAAGACATCATGAAGGTTGTGTGAAGATTTCTAGAGGATTTGGTGATTTTGGTGATTTCTCTCTCTCTCTCTCTCATGGGCTTATGGAGTGATCCCAGGCTCCAAAGGACACCAAAGATCCTTGAAGAAGGCAGAAACACTCTGGAGAAGTGTGGAGTTTCGAGTGAGAATGGATGCTTCAAAATGTGGGGTGGAGGCCTCTATTTATAGGCATTTCAGCTCTAGCACGCCCTTGACAATGTTCTGGCACGCCCCTGGTAGACAACGAGTACTGATGCAGAGTTCTTGCATGCAGAATTGTCTGTACGAGGGTAAGCACGCCCGTGCAATGTTCAGAATTCCAACCGTCTTGTCATCTTGGTCGGTTTTTGCCTTGGAGAACATGCCTGGAGTAAAGCACGGTCGTGCAATACACCAGAGCACGCCCGTGCTCTTCCTGAAACCCTGAAATTGACCTCTTTTGACTTGGAAATGTTGACTTTTTGACCCGGGAGGGTTGCACGACCTTGGGCACGGCCGTGCCATGTCTGGCAGGTCTTCAAAGTCTTCCAATCTTCGTATGTTTTATGCCGTTTTGTGCAGTTTTCACTTCTTTTCATCACCAGACCTCCGAATCTGCAATTATCAACCAAGAAAGATAAATCCTGACAAAACAGAGATAAAAGCATGATTTAGGTATAAAATGAGTGATAATCATAAGTGAAAACATATCCATATTCTCGGCACATCATGGTGGCAATGGCACTCAGGATGGTGGATCACAAATGGTTGATTAGTAGGCTATGTTGGTTGTGTCATGGAATTTGAAACAATATTATGTTTATGTTTGTGTATTTTGGTTGTGTCATGAAATTTGAACAATATAATGTTTATGTTTAGGTACTTATGGGTGTTGGTTGACTTATTTATGACCATTATGGTCAAATTTTGAATGGTATGAATGAAGTGTTATTTTGTTTTCTGTGTTATGTTGATTTTTGTTGACTGTCTTGTGAATGACTGTGTTATGTTGTTTTGAATGGTATGAATGACCCATTTGGTTGACTGTTATGTTGTTTTCTGCTGCTGCACAAACCTGCATGACCCTTTTGAAGAATACAACATCTACCATGACCCACTTGAACTGCACAAACTTGCACCATGACCTATTTGAACTACAATGTGATCTGCACCATGACCCATTTGAACTGCACAATCTTTTAAATAGTGCATGACCCATTTGAAGAATACAGCAGCAACCAAATGTTTGCAAAAGTGCACATTTCATGACCCATTTGAAGAATACAAAGTTGCATGACCCTTTGTTCAACTTCATCAGATGCATTATAATGTTTAACTAATACATGAACACTGATACATGAACTGATACATAACAAATAGATCAAAACATGATACATAACAATAGATCAAAACATTTCATTGAAAAATTCATTCATTAATTCTTGACTGAAACTGATACATGACAATTTCATAACAAATACAACCATAACTACATACTATTTGACCCACTTGAATTGTCTGAACCAAATGACACACAATACAAAATGATTAACACCCAAGTTAGACCCAAATACATATTCAATCTTCTGTTGCACTGTGTTAACCTTCCATTTTCAACACTCAAGTTTGAAAGGGCCACCTCATGCACACAATGATGATCCACCCAAGCAACGAAGCCACAACCACCTCCCTATCAGCATACATTCGTTAGAAATTAAAAATTAACAGCTTAAACTTTTCAGTTCGAAAAATTACCTTTCGATTAAACAATAGAACTGTCTTCAGGGTTTACTGATGTCCACGAAGTCTTGATAACAGTTCCAGCACCACATGAGCAAACAACGATGTTGATTACAGATCGAATTGTAAGGGAAGAAAGAATCGGAACGTTGGTTTTGAACAATTAGGGTTTATTATGATTTAGGGAACAACCAGGGGTTTATAAAGGGGGACAAGGGTTGTGGGTTTTAAAATTTTAAGTGATTGGACGAAAATGCCCCTGACTTAACGTCAAAAACTTAACTGGGTTAAGTCGTGGGCTGCTTTGGCCTATCTTCTGAAAGATCAAGGAGTGTTCATGCAATTTTTAATAGATTGGACTGGACAGGCATATTGGCCCAACCCACAGGAACGGTTTTCGTAATTTATTCTAAAAATTTTAGAGTTGTACTTGTATTTTAAATAATTATTAGAATCAGTAATGAATAATACATAGTTAAAAGATAACCAAGATATTGGATGGAGTTAGAGAAGATAACCAAGATATTGGATGGAGTTAGTGTAAAGGACACACGGTGTGCAAAAGTTTCTAATAAAAGACAAAGGTGAAATTTCAGGTAAACTTAAAGGACACACGGTGTAATTATTAAAGATAAAGGACACATGGTGAAATATCAGGTAAACATAAAGGACGTAACGTGTAATTTACCCTAGTATCTATATTATCAAAACCGATACGGGTATTCATTTTACAGTTTTTCGATCAATGTAACACATTTATTTTCTTTTCAATTATAGTATTTTATAAAATTCCGAAAACATCACACAACTAATCTTGTAAACATTTCATCGTTTCAATGCAATTTTATTTAAAACCTAACCTACTAAGAAGGTGTTTGGGATTGATTTTTCAAAACAGATTATGCGTTTTGGTAGCCTAAAAATTCATTTCAAAACTCAACCCCAAACATTAAAAACTGATTATTTGTGTTTTTTTAAAACGCAATAATATAAAAATCCATTTCAAAACGCAATTCCAAACAGCCCCTAAGTTATAACCGTAGTAATCTACTCGATTCAACCTTTTAACAAACCAATCTCAATTAACTCACAAACTCGACTTAAGGCCTTTGGGTGTGGAGGAGGCCCATCATCCATGATGGTCCTCCACCTCAGCTGCCACGTCAGCATGGGGTAGGAGCATCATGGGGATGATGGTCCAAGGGGTGTGAGGAGGCCCATCATCATTTAATTCTTTTTCATTTTTTTTTGTTTTTTAATTAAATAATATTATAATAATAATATTACATTAAAACCATTACAAATAATTTTAAAAAAACACAACTAAAATTAAATAACCTATTCGACATAAAAAAAATGACAAATAATCTACGCTTGTCCGTTGTTCCAAATATATTCAACCAAGTCCGCTTGAAAATTGTGATGCGTGAACTCGTTATGTAACGAGAACTCGTTTAAATCTTGTTGATGTGGTCGACAGGCACGGTATTCTCCGCCGGTGCATCCTCGTCATACTCACAGATGGCGGAACCTTCGTCTTCGAGTATCATGTTATGCAACAAGATACAAGCATACATACAGTATAGAACCCCAAATAAACCGTTCAATGTCCTTTCTTGCCGCCTCTTGAAACTTGGCAAATTTCTTTCTTTTTTCATCGAACGGGTGGTGAACACTTTTAACGATCGTCGCGTAAGATGGGTAGATCCCATCAGCAAGATAATAACCGCGCCTAACTCCCACACCCGATATTGTAAACCTGGTATTCGGACCGGTTCCTTTTATGACATCGTCAAAAATCTCCGATTGGTTAATGACATTAATGTCGTTGTCGAACCAGGAATGCCAAGAAAGCATGCCAACCCATAGATCTTGTGAACACGCAGCCTCCAAAATTTTTGTTGGATGTCCTTGATCCCCTCGTGTGAACATTTCGCGCCATGCATTCGGACAGTTTTTTCCAAGGCCAATGCATGCAATCAATGCTTCCGAGCATTCCTGGAAAACCATGTCTTTGGTGGTGGAACTGATACAACTGTTGGACCTCACTGGAGTTCGGTTTTCGCAAATATTTTTTGCTGTAAAGCTTCACTACACACTTGCTAAACTTATAAAGACAGTCTCGTGCAGTTCTTTCCGACATCCTTAAATACTCGTCCCCACGCATCCGCCGTAGCCCCGTACGCTAGTTGCCGAAGTGCAGCTGTGCATTTTTGTAGTGTGGTGAACCCCTTTTTCTTTCTAGCATCGTATCGTAAGTAAAAAATGGGTGAAAAATCGCCACATCATCGGCTATACGTAGGAAAAGTCTTCTACTCATTCGGAACCTACGCCTAAATAGTTCTGCCGAGTATAAGGGTTCATCGGCAAAATAATCGGCTACCAATTTATCATGGGCACCTACACATATTTTAACAAATATAAGCACAATAAAAATCTACACTTTTAAAAAATTTAAATATAATAAACAAGTAAAATGTTAAAAAAAAAAATATAATATACATAAATAATCTAAAAATATATAAAACTTACTTTCTCGGTCATATTTATTGCCGCTTGCCTAGTTCGAGGTACCGATTCGACTTCTTCTCTATCCTCCTCGGCAATGATTTGCGCCGCTTACGCCACGACGTTTATAACAAACATTACGGCTTCGTTCGTAGATGATGAACCCGAAGAAGACGAAGAACGACGAAGAAGATGATAATGACATCATGACATGGTTTTTGAGGGTTTAGTCTTTTATAGATAATGAGTTGGTTAAAAATATATTGAGAGTGTTTAAAATTTTGTGGGTGAAAATGGAATGGTTTGGTTGTTTAAATAAAAAAAAACTTTTTTTTTTATTTCCATCGGTCAAAAAAATTTGGCCAACGTTCAAATCGGAGCCACGTTCAAAAAAGGAGGGCCGGCATGACAATCCTTGGCTTGCCGCCCATACCGTGCGGGCCTAGGCGGCCGGTGTTTGCCGGGCCAGCATGGGCATTGCCCCTCCTAGCAGTCTCTCATGCCGAAACCACACCCAAAGGCCTAACTTAACCCGTTCACGTCTCTAATCTCATTACAAAGTGTAATCGAACTTTTCCTATTGTAAAATCAATTATTATTTGATTTAATATTTTTTGTTTTTTCTCTCGTACTACCAGACAGCCATCAATTTTAGAAAGAAAGAAAAAAGAAAACATTTCCAGCACGCATTGCATGTAGCGCGTGGAAACCCAGGCACCACACACGAGAGTCGTGAACACTCACCTCTTCCGTCACCAAATATTTGTACGTATTCATAATCCAACAAATAACTAATATTAATATATATAGTACCCATGACTATTCACTCTTTAACACCACCACACAACAACACTCGGCTAATATATCCAAATTCCTTCTTATAACAATTTGTTGTATCTGTTATGGAGGTTGAAACTCCAACTAATGTGACTATTAAAGGGATACTAGGGATGTTGCTGGCGAATGTTGGTGATGATGAGAAAAAGAAAAGACTGATTTCACTTGGGATGGGTGATCCGACGTCGTTTTCGTGTTTTACGACGACGTCGGTTGCTGAAGAAGCGGTTGTTGAGATGATAAGTTGTTATAAGTTTAATGGGTATTCGCCTACTGTGGGGCTTCCTCAAACGAGAAGGTATGTGTTTGTTTGTTGTTGAATAATGTGAGTTGGGTGGTGTGAAATTATTGTGAACACCATGTGTTTGTTGAAATGCCGAAATGATATGTAGTTTGTAAAATTGAATCGTATTCCTAACCGAAATAACTGAAAATCGAATTTAATTTGGTCTTTGGTTGGGTTGTGGGTTAAACTGAACCGAATTCAATCGAATAAACATAGGGTATGTTTGGCAAGGAGCTTTTATTATCTTCAAGGTTTTAAGAAAAAACTCATACTCAATAAAAAGCTTTGTTTGATTGAAGGACCAAGTTTTAAGGTTAGGAGAAAAAAAACATGCATACAAGCTTTAAGGTTAAAGCCAATTTTTGGTCGTTTTATACATTTTATTAAAAGTTTCAGCTACTCTGCCAAACACCCAAAATGTATTTAAAAAGCTATAGCTACCAGCTTCCAGCCATCAGCTAGTTTTGCCAAACATACCGATACACAAACATTAATGATGGGAACTTTATTCTATTGGAATTTTAAATTTTAAACAGTTTTTGCTATGTTTTTGAAATTACGAAGTGTTAAATAAATACTGAAATTAAAGACATAAATAGAGGCGTAAATCAAAATAAAAACAGTGATTTTACACATTTTATACGTAAAAATTTATGTGACCAAATTGGAGGCTCATTGATGGAATTTGTGTCTGACTGTTGTGCTGAACCACCTATCGCCTTTGGCAAACACGTTCTAGCATCGGAAAAAAGAACGTAATTTTTGCAAAAAAAAAAAATTCTTGAAAAAAAAAAACACATGATTTTTTGCCAATATAGTCATTAGGGATAAAAATCAAACTTTTTTGTACAAAAAGATTGTTTTGGGTAGTTTAGATAAAAAGTATTTTGTCATTATGTCTAAAATGATGGAACATCTTTTGTTAGGCAAAAAGTTACTGAACTTTTCTCTACGAATAAAAAAATAAAATCTCTAGAATTAAGGAAACTTGTAATTGAAGCTCAAATTGATAGAATTTGGACCCAGAATCCAAATTTGATTCTTTTTGTATTCTTACGCCATAAAAGTAATTAAGAAAAAAGTTGAGCAGTTATTTTATCTGATAGGATAGAGTAAATGCTTGCTCTTTTCTCACCCTCACTAGACCCTACTTTATGAGTGGATATTACAGGGTACGTTTGTTTGTTTTTTTAATCAAACTTTAATAAAAAAAAAAAATCTTCATATGTGATGCTGACTTTGAACTTGCATACATGTCATCTTGTCGAAACAGCGCAATCTGTGAATATTTGTGTAGTAATCTCCCATACAAGCTGTCTCCGGACGATGTGTACATAACAGCAGGGTGCACACAAGCTATAGAAGTTGCTATATCGATTCTAGCCTCACCAAATGCAAACATCTTGGTTCCACGACCCGGATTCCCAATCTATGAACTTTGTGCAGCTTTTAGAAACGTTGAAATCCGCCATTTTGACCTTCTACCCGAAAATGGTTGGGAGGTTGACCTTGATGCTGTTGATGCATTGGCTGATCAGAATACCGTTGCTATTGTAATTATAAACCCGGAATCCATGTGGAAATGTATATAGTTATAACCATTTAAAGAAGGTATTTTTATACTACATAAAGGATTCTTGTTACAGTTATTTGCTTGGTTTTAAAATGCGTGCATCACGAGCATATAATGCGCGCATCACATGATGCGGCTGATGGGATCTAATGTGTGATGGGAGGCTGATGTGGCGCGCCGGCGCCTTATGTAGTCAACCAGTATTTGAACAAATTACATGTCTTATATTTTAGTGTTTGAAAGCTAAAAAGTTTAAAATATTATCTGTAAATAATTTATTAGTATTTTTTATAATGAACACCTCATATACATGGTGTGCGCTTCGCACATCGGCTTTTGGGATCAAAACGCATCAGAGCGCCACACTCTTTTAAAATTAAGATTCTTTGCGCAATTGGCTAATGGTTTGGAGTACTAATCCGGATTTTCATTGTTTAAATGTAAGTAGATTGCTGAAACTGCCAAGAAGCATAAGATTGTTGTTATAGCAGATGAAGTTTATGGCCATTTAGCGTTTGGTGCAAACCCTTTTGTGCCAATGGGTGTCTTTGGGTCCATGGTGCCTGTTCTTACACTCGGGTCTTTGTCAAAAAGATGGATAGTGCCAGGTTGGCGGCTCGGGTGGTTTGTCACAACTGACCCTAATGCCATTTTCAAAAATGCAAAGGTATGTGAACCGCGAATAGCATACAAAATGCCTCGGCCCGCATTCTTGAAAAGCTATACCAAAAGCTTGAGTTACAATTGTTTAAATAACGAAAATGTACATTCATGTACAAAAGATTTGTTTAAAGTTGAATTATCGACATGCTTTCTGTTATGTTTGAGTTAACTACAGTTCAGTAATCTGTTTCTACTATTTTTTCAGACCGTTGAGCGTCTTAAGAAGTATTTTGATATATGTGGAGGTCCAGCAACATTTATACAGGTAAGATGCTTCCATAGTTTTATTATATTATACGCATCTACTCATGGTTTTAAAGGCGCACCGGAGGCGAGCTGGAAGACGCCTCAGCTGCTTGAGGCAGCGCCTCATGTACTTCTAGTCTTCTGAGTTAAAATTGAGTATGTAGGAGGCTGATATGTAAAAACAACCAAAAAACGAAAAAAATACAGAAGGTTTACTTGATAAAAAGGCTGATATGTTAGTAGATGAAGGGAGTGAGGACACGGCTTTTGGTTTTACATAAAACTTATTTGGTTGTAGAGCAGCGCCTCGCATACGTAAAGCTCTTGTCTAGCGCCTTGGATTTCTGGACCTAAACGTCTCGGAGCGCCTCACGCTTTTTTTAACCAAGTATCTACATCATTTAACATTTGCTGAGATACTTTGAATCGTATAATTAGAATCATAATCGCTTGCCAACCAATCTAAACTCATTTGTTTCAGGCAGCAGTACCTAAAATTTTAAAGGAAACAAGTGAAGCTTTCTTCACAAGAACTCTGAACATACTGAAACACACATCAGACTTTTGTGCCAACAAAATAAAAGATATTCCTTGCTTAACATGCCCAACAAAACACAAGGATCCATGGCCATGATGGTGAAGCTAAACATTTCATTACTAAAAGATATCAAAGACGACATTGATTTCTGTTTCAAGCTAGCTAAAGAAGAATCCGTGATCCTTCTTCCAGGTGATAAATCAAATAATATATCAGCTTTCACTTGTGTTCAGAATCTTAGGGTGTAAACGAGCCAAGCCCGAGGTCGTCTCAAAGTTTGAGCTCCAGCTCATTTAATCTAATAAAGCTCAGCTTGTTTATAATTCATTAATTATGTTATTATTTTATTCATATACGTCTATGGTTTTCTTTTATATAGTTATATAATTAATTTATCAAAAAAAAATTTCTTTATAAAATCAGTTCGTTTAGCCCCACGAGCCTACTGTGGCTCGAGCTCGTTTGGACTCGGCTCGATTCGAGATGTCAGCGAGTTGATCTTGGGTAGCTCAGCTTGTTTACACTCATAGTTCACATATGCCTCAATGAGTTGCAGTGTTGTAAAACTCGGTTTGGCCTTGTACTCGGCGACCTACCCTGGAGCGAGTACTTGGACTAATCGGGGGAATACTCGGGGGTCAAGTCGGCCTATGCGGGGAGTACTCGGAGTAATCGGCCAACTCGGCTATACTCGGCGACCTACCCTGGAGCGAGTACTCGGGGAGTAATCGGTCAACTCGGGCACTCAGCCTTGTTTTGCAACAGAGATGAGTTGTACAGAGGTCATAAAATGGGTGGGTTCATTAATCGAATAATAGGTCAAAATGGGTAATTTTCATTGTGTTAAAAATTGGGTTGGTCCCAACAACACGTCTTGCAACTGCGAAAACTATGTTGTTAAACAAAAATTAAGATTTTTTTTATAAATAAAACGAAAAATTAATTCTATTTTTAAACAAAACAAGTTAGAACTTAGAAGGTCTTAAACATGTGAAACACTTTTTTCTAAATGTTTGATATGCATTATGATACAAACCGAGTCATGTATAAGTATATAGGTTGACACTGGCACATAATTGCGGTTATTTTGATTTTTGCAGGACGTACAGTGGGACTAAAGAATTGGGTGAGGATAACTTTTGCTGCAGAACCATCTGCTCTTGAAGAAGCACTTGAAAGAGTGAAGTCCTTTTACTACAGGCATTCTTATGAACAAAATGGACAGATGGTGCACTTGAGTCTTGGTCCCTGATTAAATAACTAGGCACTTCACCCACAAATATTTTATATAGTTTTAGTTTCTGAAATAATTATACAGATGTTTGTAATGTTTTATTGAATTTGTAAAAAAAAAAACCGTTGACTTATAGCAAACATGTCATGTTAAACTTCCAATACAAACATGGGCAGTTGGCGTCGAAGCTTAGGGGGGGTGCTCGGTAGCGTAAATATACGTGTCTTGTCTGAAAATTTTATATGGATTGAGTCCCCTCCGTTTTAAGGGTTCCATATGGTATAAAAAACTGGTTTTTAAAACATTGATAAAAAATTATTTGTTATTTTCTTTTGCTTGGCCCTGTTTTACTATTTTAATTTAGAGTTTCAAAAAGTACACTAAATTGCCCCCATGCAGGATCGAACTACAGACCTCCAGTTTACAAGACTGGCGCTCTACCACTGAGCTATAGGGGCAATGTGGTTATTTGTTTCTAAAATATTATTTAATTTATCTAAATAGTCTGATATAAAATATTATTGTTAGTCAAGTACTGGATGCAACACTAGTATTATACAACAATGTTTCTAAAAAAAACTACTGTAACTTGTTGCAAGACTACTATATTATCTTGGGGGGATTTCTGTCGGATAGTGTTCATAAAAGAACTGAAAAGTTCCCAAAAAAAAAGATTAAAAAATGAAATTTGAAGTCCCTGAAATGAAATGAAGTGGAATTTAAAGTGTATAATTCTTGGTTGATTAATTAGGACTAAAACCTTAAAAAGGTTAAAATAATTTATTTATCCTTAATGAGACGCTTCATTCTTTAGCCGTTTCTAAAATGTTTTTCAATTGCTGATCTAAGGTTGGGCGGTGTAGATTAAAGCCTCATGAGATTTAAAAACGTCACGTTTGCAACATGTCAACGCCAAGTAGACAGAGGGGCTTTAAAGCCCTTACCCTTAACACCATGGAATAAAACCCCAAAGTTCTTTAACTATTAACAAAAAAAGCCTTAAAATCTTATTGGTTATTGGCAAATGAGGCCTGCCTTAATCAGCCTGTCACGCTCGCTAAAGGGGTTGTCAAGGCATTGCATGACGCTCCTCATTGGGGGGGGGGGGGGTTAAAAATTCCGCTTTATACCTCCAAAATGTTGAGTCGGCCATGGGGCAAACTAGAGAGCTCTTACACACCAATACATATGTATTGAATCACATTGACCCCCGCAACCCTTTAAACATCCCACACAAAACGTACAATACTATATACTAATACACATGGCAGTATGAGGTGTCTACAGACTCAATGAGCGAGCACACGGTGCTATTCATAAACTTGTACTTAAATTAAATAAATTTACGAATAAAAATAAAAAAAACTAAACTTCTCTTGATTCAATTTCGCAATTCAAAATAACAAGTGTCGGTTTTACTTGTGTATAAAACATACCATATTCCATGGATTGAGTAACTGAGTGACCCGGACTATATAAATTAAGCTTTCATAACAAAAGTTTGAATACCACCCCACCAAGATAAACAACATATCACATATTTATACACAAGTTGTTACTTACACTTTGATAAACACTCTCAAATAGATACTCTCTAAATGTATGTTTGGTTCGAATATAAATTCTAATAATTTGATTATGGTAAAAGAATTGATTAAAATAATGAAAAGAGATTTCTTATGATTAATACAAAACTGAGTCTCCTATATGTACAAAGGAGTAAAAAAAAAACATTAACCTAAATATGGATGTAAATTAGAAAGAGATAATGGTAAGAAATAATACTAATAGATTAGATGCAAAATAGCACTATTTTTTACTCCCCACGTTGAAGTGTGAAGATCTTTAATACCCAAACTTGTCAAGTAATGTACGGAGGTGTTGTGTCTCCAAAGGCTTGGTATGAACATCTGCAATTTGCATTTTTGTATCAATATGCATGGTTTCTATCTCCTTTGATTTGACCAGTTGTGTAACAAAGCGACAATCCATGTCAACATGTTGGTTTGTTCATGAAACACCGGGTTCTTTACTATGTTACATGCCACTTTGTTGTCACAAAACAATTGTGTTGCTCCCTAAGAGGGCATATCAAGTTTCTTTAAGAGCCCTCTCATCCATAGGATTCTACTAATAACGATTGCCATGGCTCAGTATTCAGCTTCAGCCGATGATCGAGATACAACTGATTATTTCTTCGATTTGCATGATATGGAGGCCCCTCCTAAAAGTAGTAAATAATCAGCCTTGATCTTCTTGTAAGCGGCCACCCATGCCAATCTGAATCACAATAGACTGTGAGGTTTGTTCCTGTTTTTTTTTTTTCATAAATGCCTTGTCCCGGGTGGCTTTGAGATACCTTAGAACCCATATAGCAACTTCCATGTGACTTTGTCTTGGATCACTTACAAATTTATTTATGAAGTTCACTGAGTATGCAATATCAGGTCTCGTTTTCCGTAGGTAAAGAAGTCTTCTGACTAACCTTTGGTATTAATGTCCTGCTAACCGCGGTTCTTCATTATATTTATCCAACTTAAGGTTTTGTTCCATTGGAAGTAGGCTTAAGCTATAACCCATCATTCTCGTCTCTTTCAAGATGTTTAGAATGTATTTTCGTTGACTTAGCACCGAACCCGCCTTCGTCTGAGCCACTTCTAAGCCAAGGAAAAACTTTAATAGCCCGAGATCTTTAATGTTAATTTTTTTTGTCGAAAAAACTTTGGCTCTTGGATCTTGTTCAAATCATTTCCCATGATGATAACATCATCGTTGTATATAAGTGTAGCAACAAATACATATTTCTCCTTGAAAATAAAAAACGAATGATCGGCTTCTATTTGTTTGAAACCGACTTCAAGTAAGGAATTTGTGAATTATACCAATTCCTTGAGACCAAATTGAGTCCTTGATGTTTTCGAAAAACCACATACAATTCAATGCATACATCCTCATATTTGTAGTTATCTAGTGCAAATTCATCTATTCAATTAATTAATTATTTATGTTTTGTGTTAAGTAGATCCTACATAGTAAAGGAAGGATTCTCAAGTTGGAAACAAGCATTAGAAAAGAAATGGAAGAAGGTGTATAAAGACTAGGATACTGCTTGCACTCATATACTTAGGTGCGGCCCATACTGGAAGACGACATAAGATTAAGCGCCGTCAGAACTCAGAAGAGAAGTCAAACCCTAGTGTAACCTTGTGTGTTAATGAGAGTATGACCCCTACTCTTTAATGACAGTTGGGCCATACTGGACTCGAAACCCTAGTGAATGCTTATAAATAGAACTTGACAGGTGGAAACCCTAGAGGGCGAAAATTAGCGACTGTAGCAAACAAGAGGCTGTTTGGAGTTGTGTAACGAGATTTAAGAGCAGAGGAGCATCATGATCAAATATATGATATACAGGAGACCATGTTCGTGATTCTTACTAATTTTGATAGTTTTAGTTTATGTTGTTTTGTTTCAAACCATGTTTCCAATGAATTCTAGTTGTTTATCTTCGATTAAGGCTAACTAATTGCCTTATAGCCGGTTAGGTAGGATGAATTCTAGTACTTGTTAAGTTTGGATGTTTTTGTTTATGAAAGTGTGATTTATTATGGTTGTTTATTGTTGATCTTGTGATGTGTTGATTGTATGTTGAGTACTAAACTTTGAATGAGTTTATGTGCGTAATCTAGGTCTTTCTATGAGGTTACGTATGCTAAATCTGATTAATCTATCTCTGAGAATATATTTTATCATTAACTTAGGGCTTGAAACTAGCTGGTAATAGATAAACTTGTTTAAGGTTGGTAATGCATATGAGCTACCTATGGCAATTCGTTAGGGTTTACTTTAAATTAATCTTGATAAATAGTAAATCGCATTGTTAGTTAATCTATTTTGGTAATCAATAAAGATGCTCTAAATCACAAGAAATTGGTAATCTAACTAACTACTTAAGATCAAATTATCTAGGTGTGTCTATAACTTGAATGATCGAGATTATGTGGTCAACCTGGTACAGTATTGGTCTGTTAGCACTTCACACTCGTATTGATTCATGTCAAAATGAGCTTTCAATATATAAAATATCTAAAGCTTATCAAACAACTATAAGGATTCTGATCATGACTGGTTATCTTTTACATAATAGATTGTAAACCATTTTCCTTGCTTATTATTTTAATATTAGTTTTCGTTTTCGTTTTCGTTTCACAATTATTAAAATTACATCGATTAGATACTAACATAACATTAATTATTAAAAGCTACTATGTCCACCGGTAATCTTATGTTTACTATGCTATGCTAATGATATGTATACTTGCCTGATTAGGTGTGTAGTTGAGTCTTAGGATTTATTACTATTAAAACTAACATATGTTATCCTACTATTTATCTGTTGCTATTTGCACAATCGGCCCATAAAATGACTTCTTAAGCTTGCATACTCTATCATTATCTTACTTCAAAATCCTTGAGGTATCAACATGTAAACTTCCTCATGTAAATCTCATGTAAGAAAGTGTTATTGAAATCTAGTTGACGGATGCATCACCCCTTTGACAGCCACAATTAAGAAGGTTTTCGACAGTGACTAGCCTTGCCAGTATAGCAAATGTTTCACGGATGTCTACATCCTCCATTTGTGTGAAACATTTGGCGACAAGAACGAGTCATGTATCTTTCAGCGTCTCCATTTGGTTTGCACTTTCTTTTATACACCCACTTTAAGGGGTTGTTTGTTCACCTCTGAATTGCTCCATTCAGAGGTAAACTCTGATTCGGTCAGAGGCAGAGCTGTTTGGTTGTGAAAACGCAACCTCTTAAATGGCTCAGTTCAGAGCTGAATCATTCGTTAATACCAGATGATGAATGAAAAAATAGACAAGTTTAGCCCTACCTGTTTGCATATCTTCCTCCGGATCCTCTTGTCCCATCGCCGGTCGCCGCCTTCCTCCGGCTCCTCCTTGTCCTGCCTCTGTGGCTGTGCGTCTGTGCCTCTCTCTTTCCTGCTATCTCTCTCTCTTTCTGTGGCTGTGCGTCTGGCATCTCTCTGTTTTTGTTTGTGTGTGTGTGTGTGTCTGCTACGTTGAGAAGAGAAGAAAGGGGTAGAGAAGAAGGGGGTAGGTAGAAGGGTTGGGACTTGGGATAGATTGGCTGGTTTTTTTATTTTTATTTGATCTTCTATTTCATTTTTATAATGGTTTTTTATTTGATGATAATAATAATAATAATAATAATAATAATAATAATAATAATAGAAATTATGTATAGGATTTTTATTGATTAAAGTGGGGGTTTCTAAGTTATTAAGGTGTTTATGTTACAGGGATAAAATAGTCATTTTACACACTCATTCAGACATACAACCAAATAGCAATTACTGGTTCAGAGCCTCTTACCCATTAAGACCTCTTACTGGTTCAGCACTTACTGGTTCAACACTTGCCAAAACAGTCCCTAAGTCTATAGCACATTTACCTTATGGTAATTATTCAAGAGGCTAAGTTCTATTTACTTTGCTAGATCTCTTTCTTCATGGATTCTATCCATCTTGAGTCTTGCACACTTGGTTAAAGTGTTTTGGCTCATTATTAGAAGTAATGGCCGCTAAGAACGCTTTATGAGTGTTACTAAATTTATCATATGAAATAAAAAGTGTTAAAGGGCGTATTTGTTGGAAACAGATTGCTCATGGGTCTATAGATGGGGAAGTTGGACTTCATAATCATCTAAATGTTTTGGACGAGATCTATTCCTTTTTGGTGTCTCAACACTTGTTTTTATCGGTACATGGGCCTTCACTTTCTTGTGGTTCCCCTCAAGGGCAAAATGATCTTTTGGCCCAACTGGGTTTCCTTTGGTACCACATACACATTGCTTGGTTGTGGGTCAATTTCTTTTTTCGTTTAGTCTTTGTTCATCATCCCATTCTTTTGAAAATGTATAAATCACTTCCTCTTCTTTTGTTGTATTTATTTTGTCAAAAGAAAACACTTTTTGTACAAATTTCACATCTCTTGACAAAATGATTTTATTATATTTTTTTAAAATAATATTGAGCACCAAAAATCTTGTATCCTTTAGTTCTTGGCGGGTAGCTCACGAATACTTCCCTATTGCCCTTGGTTCGAATTTACCCCCTTTTCATTTTCATGTTTCTATAATATGAAAAGGCAACAGAAAACCCTTTATTATACATTTTATTATACATGTAGCTATTAGAATACACTCACCCCAAAACTTCGTCGGTAGGTTAGCCTTGAACTTCAACACCCACACAATTTCCAAATGGTGCCAGTGTCTTCGTACCACTATACCCTTTTTTGTGGCGCCTATATGAAAGTTGTCTCTAAGACGATTTCCTCTTTAGAATAAAAAAACAAAATTACATAAATCAACCTTTATTTTGGCTAAAATTGCAGGTTTCAACTTTTATGTTCCATTTGCACCCAAATCAACCTTTACCTATTGATTTTACTACAGGTTCCAACCTTTATGACTAACTCTGTTAATTTTTTGGGTTAAGTCCCCTCACATGCAAGTCATGTGAGGGTATTTGGTATTTTCACATCCTCTGCTTGTGTTAAAAGAAAAATATAAACCCTTCTTCTTCACTTTACCATCACAAACACCCACCCAAACCTGCAAACCACCATCACCATCGAAACCCAGACCTGCAACCACCATCGACCCAAACCTACAACCAACATCCACCATCGAGCTCAACTCCACCCAACCCTAACTCTTGACCTCCACTCTGCAGACCACTCATCCACCGCATCAACCACCACTATTAACCTCCGCCTCCATCACCATCGAAATCCAAACGTACAACCACCATCAAAACCTAAATATAAAATATTTACTTTACACATAATATAAATAAAAAATGGCTGCAAAATCGCTTCTAACGAAATCAAATTCAATTCAATTTTCAGTTTTAAACACACTAACAGAATGTCAAAAAATACAACTTGACCGAACAATTATCTAAATTCTCAAAAGGCAAAGATCAAAAGGTCAAAATAACAACTAACCTCGCTGACGTATTAACCTTAAAATCTGAAAAATTAACACACTCAACCCGAGCAATTAACACACTCAACCGACGTATTAACCTTAAAATCTGAACCTTATTTCACAGCAGTACCCCACAACTCAACACCTTCAATCCATCTACAACACGCACCGTCAGCTTCTTGAACTGATGAAAATTTTCCGTCTTCATTTGTTCTCAAGATCACAGAAAAAAACATGTACACAAACAAACAAGAAAACAGACCCATCAACAGATTACTTGTTCGGCTACATATTTCTTTATAAAAGAAGGGGGGGGGGGGGGTTTCTATGTGTCGTTTAGGTTAAATGGGTCATCTAAAATAAACACTTGATTAAATGTTCGGCTACATATTTCTTTCAATTGTTGCTCAATTTTGCCTCCAAATCTGTAGATGTGTTGTTGTATGAGATGATTGAAGGCTTGATTTGGCGCGAATTTGGAGGTGTAAGTCGGTATAGGTTTAAGGAGTTGAGTTAACCACCACCCTTGCAATAACACACATACAGAGAGAGAGAGAGAGAGAGACGTGAATTAATGAAAAAGAAATAGGGGAGATGACAAAGATAATAGTCATCTGTTGCAGCTTCATATAAATATATAAAAATTTGATATTTATTTGGGGTTTTTAAAAAGAACAAGGAGAAATGACAAATATACCCTCACATGAGGGAACGCTTAATACTTCAGGAACAAGCAGCAACCAAGAAAATTAACGGAGTTAGTCACAAAGGTTGAACATGTAGTAAAATCGATAGGTAAAGGTTGATTTGGATGCAAATGGAACATAAAGGTTGAAATATGCATTTTGGCCAAACATAAAAGTTGATTTTTGTAATTTTGTCGAATAAAGATAAGCACGTGGTTCGATGTGACTTCCCCCGTTATCACATAGAATTTTCTTTATATATTTCTCAAATTGTGTTTAAACAAAATTTATGAAAATATACTAGACAAGTGCTAGCTTTATGCTTATGTTGCTCATGTTTGAGAGGAAAAACCCACACGACTCGACTAAAGTCATCTATCATTGTAAAAAAAAAAAAAAATAGATTGCTCATGTAAGGAAGGTGTTCGTTACTTGCTCCACACATCACAATGCAACAAGTCAAAACAAGCATTTGTTTTAGTGGTGCTAAAATGGAAATGACAATCTTGCAAACTTTGCCTTAATACACAAATCACAAACATCTTTAGGTCTTAAAGAAACGTTCTTGAGAAAATCAACATAAGAAAATTTAGAATTTGATGCATGGCCTAATCTATTATGCAATGTACCAACAGTTTGCACCGTCATTTGCCTCTTGCTTCACATCTTCCGTATCTTGTATAGAGCGTTCTTGCAATTACCCACTCCAATCAATGTCCTCGAACTCAAGTACCGCGTGGCACGAAAATCGGGAATAACGTTACAACATATGTTAGATCTTTTGATAAATTACTAACGGATAAAAGATTGCTTTTGAATCTACGAACATGAAGAAACCTTTTTATCATCACTATGTTGGCTAGGACATAGTCTCCTCGACCCTCAACAGATATAGATACCTCATTCGGTATGATGACATGTGGCTCATAATTGGTTTTGATTTTGTTTTTAAGTAAGAAGTCTTTGTGGGTTATATGCTCCGTAGAGCCTGAGTCAATGACCCATTTACCTACTTGATTACCATTACATGCCATGTTGCAGTTGGCAGGCTTTCTTGTTTGATTGCACCAAACATTCTCACGAGTTGTTGGTACCGCTTTGTTGTTAATCCCGGTTTTCACTTATTTATCATTCCACGCAAGTAGCCCTTGGCTTCGTATTTTCTTGATTACCATTAACGTATGCGACATTTGCAAACTAAATGCAAATCAACAAAACCAAGAACTAAGTAGAAGCGAATGTGTATAATTTGGTTTTCGGTGAGCTTAATCCAAAACCAAGTTGGTTCTTGAGTTTTATATTTTCAAAACAAAACCTAAGTCAGGTTGAGCATATGTTCTATTTGAGAACAAACAACCAAATGACCAATACATACTTGGTAGGTTAGTTTTCAAACCAAGTACACACTACTACATACACCTTATCAACTACCATACATAATTTCCTTTCATAAAAAGATAATCTATATAAAACAAACTTTCCATTTGTATTTTATTTTATTTATAGTTTTGCAATATCTCTTACTATTAGTTAATGACTGTCCTTTCTATGGACAAAATTAATTTGTTTCACAAATTTTTTTGTCTGATTTCTTTCACTTAGTGAACTCATCCTCAAACAATAACTCATAGAAAAATAAGGTAGCGTTGGTATGATAGAATGGAAGAAGGAATGGAATAGACCATTATGAGGGAATGAAAAATAGTGTGTTTGGTTGGTCATAGAAATGGAATCACCCATTCCAAAAATATTCCATTCCTTAAAACCATTCCATCCACCCCCATGTTTTTTTTTTTCATTCCATCCTTATTCACCCTTCATTAACAACATCATAAGCCACCACCCGCCACCACCACCACCAACCACCATCGTCACCACCCACCACCACCTACCACCATTGTCACCACCCACCACCACCACCACCACCTACCACCATTGTCACCACCACCACCACCACCACACCAACCACCATCATCACCACCCACCACCACTGTCACCACCCACCACCACACCATCACCACCCCACCACCACCGCCAACACCACTCACCACCGTCTCCCACCACCAACTTCGTCGCGTACCACCGATGCCACTACCACCCACTACCGCCGTCACCACCCACCACCGTCGCCGCCACCAACACGCCACCCACTACCTCACCCACCCATATCACCCGCCATCCACCTCCACCCACCACCACCATCTCCACCACCCACCACCACCATCTCCACCACCCACCACCGCCGTCGCTACCACCACCACCGCTACACACATAACCACCAACCACCTACCATCACCGCACCAACCACCACCCACCGCCACCACTACTCACCGTCGTCTCCCACCCACCATCACGACCATCCCACCTCCACCTCCACCGTTGCCACCCACCACCCGCTCGCTACGCCACATATCACCACCCACTATCACAACCACTAACCACCACCCACCACCGCCACTCACCATCGATTTTATTCCTTCGTTTTCCTGCCTATCCAACAATACAAGTAATGTTTTGTTTCATTCCCACACGGCAACCAAACAAGACAAGGAATGGTAATGATCCATTCCATTACTTGTCCATTCCATTACCTCATCCATTCCATTCCCTCATTCATTTCCATTACCCCATACCAAACAGACCCTAACTATTTTTTATTTTGTTTTCATCAGTATTTTCCCGAAGATCTTTTATTTTTTGCATTATTTTTATAATTTAATTAAGAGTTATCTGGAAGTCTCAATTATTTTTATTTATTTAATTAAAAGTTATCTCATTATCTGAAATCTTGTAGCACTTATTTTTAGAAACTAATGTTTGAACATTGATTAACTCTTAACATGTACTTCTAGGACAGAATTTATTTGACTAACCAAGATTATAGTTACAATAACTTAAACTATACCTACTAATTTTAAAAAACTTAATTATGTCAAATTTTATCAATCAACCTAACACTTTTAGTGTAGCAATAAAGGTAATGTATGAAATCGTAGGTTTCAGGGCATCAAAAGATTTCATACATATTTGGCGGTAACATTTGGTGGGAGTGGCAAAGCTCAAAAAACCAAATACCAACTTATAATTTTATAAAAGAGGTCCTCTTTCATTACTTGACTTTCATTCCTTACCTCATAAAATATATTTTTTTACAACCCATTTCTTAAATAAATAAAATCTCGATATACTTAAACACTGATGTTTGCATACTTAAACATTGACGTGGGTGTGGATCTATATCATATGAAACTATCATAAAATTTATAGATTTGAGTTTAGTGTAATTGGTTTCAAGTTGACAAGCAAACACGTTTAGCTAAACAAAAAGTGTTCATATCATTTTCAATGGTTGATATGTTTAGATGTCTATTTTTCTCTATATATTTTTAAAATTTTGGGTTTTATCACATATCTTAAACTAGATAGATATTTTTTGTCAAATTTTAAAAAGATAATGAAAAACCATGTTCAATAATTTTAACTTAACTGTTTTATATACAATTATACTTTGTGGTTGTCCATCTACATTTCTAAAATATAAATATGCGAAAAAAACAAGTTAAACCATATTTAGTTTAAAAATGTTCACATTTGTGTCAACTCGTAAATACTTGTGTCATGTTTGGGTCCACGCATCCGAGACAATTTTCATATTCATTTCATGTTCAATTAAACTTTTCGGATTCATATCGTGTTTGACCCACCAACCTACAAACAGAACTTATCTAGCACCCCTAAGTTACCTAACTTAATTCCAGAAGACATTCAAAAACTTAAAAAAAGGAGAAGAATAATTTATAATGAATTAACCATTTAAAAACACCTTAAACCAAATTTTAAACAAATAAAACACCCAACTTTCCACTAATCAACCTTTAAAAACAACAAACACATAAACTCCTATTCTTCAAGGGCACAAAGTAAACACCAACCAATAACAAAGGACCAAACTTATACACCCCTAAATAACTTAATCCCAACACCCAACCCCACTCTCATCACCACCGCGTACACCCCACGCACCACACACCCAACCCATACCCTATTACCCTTGCAAATATTCAACGGGCCGTGCACCACACGCGCTAACAAAGCGCGTGGTCAACAACAACCCACCCGAATCCTTCCGTTTAAAACTCCGTAACCCGAAAAACCCTTTCTCTCTACAAGAACCTCCGCCCCCTGCCTTCATTCTACACATAATAATATTATCACTCTCTGAAAAACTATATACATAATAATAATAATATTATCCTAATCAAATCGATGCATGTTATCATCCCTAAAACCGTAATCCTCTCAAAACCGTAACAAATCCGATCAGAGGTTATTATTTACCGTTTCTAGGGTTTCAAATTCACCAGTTTTCACTGTAAGTTATTCAATTTGTTTATCATTATTATTAGGTTATGTTCACGGATTACATTTTATAAAGCGTTTGTTGTGTGTGTGTGTGTGTGTGTGTTAGGTGTAGAGATTTAAAGATATAGAGTTTATGTTATAGACAGAGTGTTTGGTGGAGTGTGGTGGATTTGGTCATGCGTATGTCACGTGCTGCGACTATAATAGGAGAAGGAAGAATCAGAGGTTAATTAGGGCGAAACAGAAGCGTAAGAGGCTTGATAAGATATGTGAGACCGCGTATGCCGAGAATCGGGTTAAGATAGAGTCTCCTAAGGTTGGTGAGGTTAATGGTGATATGTTGTTGGAGGTTAGGAGGAGTTCGAGGGTTAGGCGAGCTCCGTTGGTGTTGGATGCGTCGCCCGCGCCTCCTAAGAAGAGGCGCAGGGTGGGTAATGAGTGTGGTGCGGGTGGTTCGGATAAAAAGGGTGTTGGTTTTGAAAAGAGAGTCACGTTCGGAAAGCGCGTTTAGTTTGGGAGAGGAGGAATCGGGGAGTGGAAGTCTAGGTTGAGGGAGAGGGTAGGGGTAGGGTTAGGAAAGTGAATTTTTGTCACAGGGGTTCGACTCCGAGGAGTAAGAAGAAGCTGTTTGATAGTTCTAATGGTGGATTAGAGGAGAAGAGATTGATGGTTGTGCAGTCGAAACGGCCTGGAGAGTTAAAGCTTCGAATGTTGTGAGTAATGGGGATATTAGTTTGGATGACAGTGGTAAAGATGATGAAGAAACGATCACCTCAGCGCCGGTAGAAGACAAGAATAAGGGGGTGGAGGATGAGGTAACAGATAATGGTGCTGTTGATGAGTTACCGGAGCAAGGGAAGGAAGTTTTAAATAGCGTTGATTCTGAGGACATTGTCAAAGACGCTATACAATCTGTTGAACAGAGTAGTTCTGCTGAACAAGATGAATCTGGGGGGAAGGAGAACGATGGTTCCGTGAAGACGGTCATGTGGGAGATTGTACGTCCGATGGAAATCATATGCAAGATGAGGATAAAAAGGTTGGGGAAATGAAAGATTCTCCGGTTCATAGACATTATAAACCTCGGATCAAAAAGGAAGGTGGTGTGGTCTGTGTGGAGGAGGGACTGATGGTAAGCCTCCAAAAAGGTTAGTGAATGATGGGCAGGCAGTGATAATGAGCGTACAGTGGATCTTCCTCGGCAGAGGAACCGAACTATGATAAATGGGATGGATTTGGTGATGAGCCAGGCTGGCTTGGACAACTCTTGGGTCCGATAAATGATCGGTTTGGGATTGCTGGGATATGGGTTCATCAACATGTGCGGTATGGAGTCCAGAGGTATGTTTTATTTTTAAGAGCTTTCATTAATTATTGTATAGACTATAGATCTGATTGTACTGTGAACGACACTTAAATTGATACTTAAAACAATGACCTTATTGATGCTATGTTTCAGCACTTTTAGATTATGAATAGGGAAATATGCTCTCACATACTGGTTGATTTACATATTCGTTTATCCTAGTAAATGTATGCAGCAAGTGTGCATTTTCTGTTCATTTATTTAGTATCTTTATTTCTTGAAAGACGTTGGGGTCTGAAAAAAAAAACAGTTTTCATCTAAACAGTAGAGCACCTCCTCACCATGCCTCACATCTCCTTCTCTAATGACATTCTCTGTCAAGCAAAGCAAATTATCAGCAACAGACTTTAACTCACTATCTGATCTAACTTTAGAATGATGTATTGTTGATTGTCAAAGCTTGCAGTTTTTTTTTTCTAACTTAGAAACATTCAGTCAGCCACTACATATGTTGTATTGCTTTCACTTCTGAATTTTATATGTTTCATTTTTTATAAGAGTTGTTTAAGCTGTTAACATAAATAAAGACATAGCTTTATTTATGGTCCTCAAAGATGTGCATTGGCCATGTAACATAATACACTATATTATCGAGGATGCCTTTGCCTGTCCGGCTGGCCCTTCCTAAGAATTAATATGTTGTTTACTTTTTTTATTCTTTTCTTTTTTTAGACTTATATATGCAAGGACCAGTTATTGTATGGGTGAACTCTATTGTATGCCTAAACGCATGTTGCTGCGGTATCTAGTTCCCTCTCTTCTTTTCCCCCTTGGTGTTTTTATTTGTCCTTTTCTATGTTAGCATAACTTTTACTTTTACTTTCACATCGTATATTATTGAACTTTGATTACCAATTGACTGGGAAAGTATTTAACTGTCTGCAGTTTTTGCT
>JAUTDX010006828.1:0-23357 GCA_030844895.1 Ambrosia x helenae | reverse complement strand
TTTAACGAAAAATGTATAATTTCTATTTCCGTACTTCATATATATTAATTTAACAAGCTGGTTATGTTTAAGAATATAAAAAATCAAACAAAATAGAATTGATGTATGACAAGCGGCAAATTGGTTTAGAAAAAAATGCTAATCAACCCAAAGCTCTCAGTTATAGACTCATTTTACCTGAACACGCACCGAAGGGGATTTGCATGGACCGCTGAATGTAACAGGCCCTATTACAAACGACTTCCTTGGTGGTATGACCAAAGTCGGGTTTCGCGACATATCTCTACACAAATCGCCCATGCTCGAATGAAAGCCTGCGAACATGTACCTAATTAGCAATTCAGTTAACTGGCTCGCGGTTCTATTGCATGTAATGCAACAGCATTCTTTTTTATTAAACTTAATTAAGTTATAGACGTGTGTGTTACATTAGTATCGTCTCGATTCCCATTTCCTTTTGCACCGTAAGCCATGACATTATAAATGGCGGCACTAGTCGTGTGTGAGCTAAACAAAATGTAGCAAAAGCCGAAGACGAAAACCGTCAAGAAACCCTGCAACGAGTAGAAGACGTAAGTGAATTGTAGCTAAATCTCAACAAGAAAATTATTGAGATTTCTCACCATTTTTTTTTATAATCAACTGAAAGTGGTATTTTTGTGTTGTTTGATTAAATCTGCAATCCCCCCCTCTACTCAATTTATATTGTGAGAAATGTAATTAGATTAAGTGTATGTGTTGCATGGAGAGATTCTGATTTTTTCATATCAAAATTCAGAAAAAAATTAAATGCATCATTTGACCATTATATATGTGTTACTTTTGTCAAGAAAATTAATAATATCACTTGATTTTTTTTAACGGCAAATAGTACTTAAATTATTTCATTTGCCCATGTTTTGATATAGAACTTCTTTTAAGTCATAAAAATTGTGTTCCCAAAGTCTGTCAACCCTGAATTCCAGTTGACACCTTTTTAAAATTTTCATTTAATATATAATTTTGGTTTACTAAGTAATTTGTTATATTTAATATGCTGCCAATAAATAGGTTCTTGTCATTGTTTTGATATATAAATTTTACTGGAAACTAAAGTATACCCAAAATAGTTACTTTTTGGTTTTGAATGTATGTTATATTGTTTAGTGTTCAACTATTTTCACACCCTTTAGCCTTAGAAGACATATGATAAATTGAAAACAAAGGACAAGAAGAAACAATAAAGTCTTGCTTAAAGTATCAAATGAATCAGACATATTTGAGACAGACATATGATACTCTTTAATCATGTTTATTTTTATAAATTCAAGATTAATAGTGTAATTAATTGCAATATTACCGTACAATATTAACTTGACCAATGTGTTATTATGTCCTTTTGTGGTTTCTTTTTTTCTTTTATTTTTTAAAAGTTCTAACTAATATATCCTCTTTATTACAAATATCAGTTTTTCTTTTGCACACGGTTTATGTCTTTTTTGTACATTTCTAATTTATGAGGCGGGTCACATACAACATTTTATGATTGTACGATATAAATTCAATTTGCTTTACATTTTGATCCAATCGTGATGCTTATATAGGTTACATTGAGTTAAATTAAATCGTTGAAGCACACATTTTATATGGTTAGCGTATCACATAATGTTTGGATCATGAATCTATTCAATGTTTGCAACGGGCTCGCGGTACATCGCCCGTGGGTCATATTGCTAGTTGTTAAATAAAAACTAAATTAAACCGTATAAAAAGGGGGTGAGTGTTATATTTTATAGATGCTTTTAGTTTTATAAAAATTTAAAAAATATTAATAAAAAACACATAACTTTTATAAATTGTCGACTATGTTAATTAAGTGTTAGAAAAGACTTAAATAAATGCTACATTTTAATATTATGTTTTGTTTTGTTTCTGGGGAGGGGACATTTTGTACGTACATGTTTTATATTTTATAGAAATTTTTATTTTTATACCACTATTGGGGAATTCATGTGTTGTGGCGGAGAAGACAATTTAAAGCGTTGTACTTGTTTTTTGTTTGTTTATTAGTTGTTGTTCAATTTCACATTATTTTTTATAAATCGTCTACTATGTTAAAGTGTTAAGAAAGACTTACATAATGCTAGATTCTTCTTTTAATTATTATGTTTGTGTGTGGGGAAGGAGAAGTTTTTTACGTACATGTTTTATATTTTATAGATGTTTTATTTTTATAGCACTACTGGGGAATTTGTGTGTTGCGGTGGAGAAGACAATGTGAAGCGTTGTACTCGTTTTTCGTTCATTTATTAGTTGTTGTTCAATTTATAATTCTTAATAAGTATGCTTATTTTTTTTTTGGTTTAGTTTTGTTTTGTTTAAATACCAAAATTGAATTAAATAACTAAGTTATGTAATAAATACCAAAACTGTTAAATAACTTTGTTTAAGTACCAAAATTGTATTAAATAATAAAACTATGTCATAAATCCCAAATGTCGCTACTACATATCTTAAATTTAAATGAAATACCAATTTTGCCCTAAAAAGTAATTAATTTTAATAAATTGTTTACAATTTTTCTAACGACAAATGTTACATCTAATCTACTATTACACCTATAATTCTAAATAACATTCTTGTCATTGATTGAACCTTAAACCCCCCTTTAAGAAGCATATATATTTTTACTAAGTGGGTTAGCCCACATTTTCTTATACTATTTTTTACTGATTTGGTTTGTATGAAAACTTAAATAATTGATTAAGGTTTATCATTCGGTTGTTAACTTTTGAAGAAGCCCACTCCATCAAATTACTTATAGCTTTGGGGCATTAGGTTAAAAAAGCCCGATAGGCATATTTCTTCTTCTTCTGCTATAGGTCGTTGCACACAAGCACCTATAGTTGCCGATGTCCAGGGCCGGCCCTAGGGGTGGGCGAGCCGCACCTCCGGCCGAGGCCCGTTTTTCTAAGGGGCCAAAAATTTAATATATTATCTACGTTATATAATTTCTGTTGCGCGAAATAGTTTACAAAGTTCTCTTAGATCAGTTGGTTCATGCACTTTCCTGGATAATTAGCATCTCGCGTTCGAATCACGGCCCACGTAATCTTTTTTTACTAGCACACAATAAAGATCGAGAGAGAATTGTGTTATCTATATGATTCTTTTTTTCTTTTGTTAGTAATTCCTTCTTTGTATTTATCAGTTATTTGGTTTTCTTCTATTATATGATTCTTTTATTTATAACAAAATTTATTTAAGAAAACATCTAAACATTTGGCTTTGGTTTAAAAATAAAATCCAGTATTGTTTAGCAAGTGTAGGCATTTTCGATTCTTCTACAAATCTTAATATAATTTCACACAAAATTTATAGACCAAATTCGACGAACATTTTAAAATTGTAATTCCTTTGGAATCAAGTAGCATTTTTTATACGTTTTCACATAATATTTATTTCAAAATATGACGAGCGAATAAATCAATTAAATATTGCATAACATTTCAACATAATTGAATATTTTTTAACATACGTTCTCACTATAGTGAAGCGCAGGCTGAATTTTACTACATGTATCGTGTCTTATGTGTAAGTTGTTTTGGTCATAGCACGACCTTGTTTTTTTCTCCTTCAGTTGCTATATCAAGTCTCGATAACGTATTAATGCCATTACCAAACAAACCAATAGGGACCAAATTCACACTATGTAGCGTAGGAGAATTTTGCCAGTTTGTGTTTATAAGAAAATGAAAAGCTTATTTGGCCCTACCATAAAATTTAGAGAGTATAAATTGCGATGAGTTGATCAAAGAATTTGCTAACAAGAATGTTAGAAAAGCTTCACAAATCATCGGTAGTTATTACCATATGTCATGCTAATAACATAGTTTTGCTATTTTATTTCTATAATCATTATTTAAAACAAATTACTTTATCTATTTCGTTTGGGCCTAAGGGCCTTTTTCTCAGCTCGGCCGAGGCACTTAGATCCTCAGGACCAGCTCTGCCGATGTCGTCAAGCAAACAAATTCCACTAATTTAAAATTCATCTCCCCTTCTCATTGCTTTTCATCTCTATCAACAATAATAATTGTCAAGGTATAGAATGGTGCCGAATTTTTGTACCATATCAACAGGAGTTTGCCTTGCCAAAGGGTCATAACCGTTTTACCTTGAGAGTTAGGCAGACAAGTGATAAAGTCAAGTGCAATATCTTCAAATACCGCATGGGGAATCGGAAGTGGTTGTAGTAATCCACCCGGGGATAAGAAGGACGGTTTGGTTTGTTGACATATTTGACATTGTGCAATAAACTCCTTAACATCGGCTTTCATATTCTTCCAATAAAACGTGGCAGCCAAGCGTTGATAAGTTCGTGTAACACCCGAGTGGCCCCCGAAAGCCGAAGAATGGAATTCG
Organism: Ambrosia x helenae; assembly: GCA_030844895.1. Taxonomy (NCBI): domain Eukaryota; kingdom Viridiplantae; phylum Streptophyta; class Magnoliopsida; order Asterales; family Asteraceae; genus Ambrosia; species Ambrosia x helenae. The sequence goes on along the minus strand of JAUTDX010006828.1, from coordinate 18,953 downwards.
AGGAGAATTTGATGGCGTAAGGCTGTGTTGTGAGGAACCAAAAGACGACCCTTAAACAACAACAATCCATCTTGGAGTGTGTAATCAGGAAACATGGCTGGATCAGCCATATATTTATGTAGCAGGGAACTGAAATCTGGATCCGAGAGGCCAGCAGAATGTAACTCCTTTAATATAGTGGGAACCGGTGCTGAAATGGCGAGAAGATGGCCCGTAGGTATACGAGACAAAGCATCAGCAGCCCCATTTTGTGCACGGGTCGATATACGATTTCAAAGTCAAAACCAAGAGTTTTCCCAACCACTTTTGCTGCTCAGGAGTTTGAATTACCTGATCCTGAAGACTTTTCAGGGACTGTTGGTCAGTAATGATAGTAAAACGATGACCCAAAAGATATTGCCGCCATTTGGAAATTGCTTGAGTAATAGCGTACATTTCTCGGTAGTAAGTTGAAGCATGCTGCATGCGAGGACAAAGTTTCTTACTAAAGTATGCCAATGGGTGTTTATCTTGAGACAAAAACAGCTCCAATACGGTTCCCGAAGCATCCGTTTCGATGGTAAAAGGTTTAGAAAAGTCCGGAAGGCGCAAAATTGGGGTAGAACTGAGAAGATCCTTAAGCTTGGTGAAAGCTTGAAGTGTCAACTCAGTCCAACAGAAGGCGTCTTTGCGAAGGAGATCGGTTAAAGGGCCGGCAATAGAAGCATAGTTTTTGATAAACCGGCGATAGTAACCGGTAATACCCAAGAAACCCCGGACCTGTTTGACGTTTGTAGGAGTCGGCCATTGCTGAATTGTGAGTATCTTATCGGGATCTACTGCCACCCCGTGAGCTGAGACGATGTGACCCAAATAAGCAACTTGAGATTGCCCGAAGATACACTTGGAGAGTTTAGCGACCAACTGATTATCAAGGAGCAGTTGTAATGTAATAGTAAGGTGATGCAAGTGCTCCGACCAGGAGTGACTATATATCAAAATGTCATCGAAAAAAACCAAGATAAAACGCTGAAGAAAAGGTCGGAAAACGTCATTCATAAGGCGTTGAAACGTGGATGGTGCATTCGTTAGTCCGAAGGGCATGACCAAAAATGAATAATGGCCGTCATGTGTCCGGAAGGCGGTTTTCATAGCATCCCCATTCGCAATCCGAATCTGATGATAACCAGCTAATAAGTCAAGTTTAGAAAAATAGTGGGCACCGTGTAACTCATCGAATAACTCATCCGCGGATGGAATAGGAAACCGATCCCGAACTGTTATCGCGTTTAAGGCGCGATAATCCACACAAAATCTCCATATCCCGTCTTTCTTACGAACCAATAGAACCGGTGAAGAAAAAGCACTTGTGCTTGGCCTAATAATACCCTGTTGTAACATGTCATGAACCAACCGTTCGATTTCCTGTTTTTGAAAGTGGGGGTAACGGTACGGACGGACCGAAACCGGTTTACTAGAAGGTAATAGGTCAATGTGATGATCCTGAGATCTGGTAGGAGGCAAACCCGTGGGTGGATTAAAAACAACAGCAAATTTATTTAAAATGTCTTGCAAGTCCGTGGGGTATGTGGGTGGTGGGAATCAGGTGGTAAAAGGGTTAAATGATATAACTGACCAATGCCATCTGTATTTAGAAGATGTCTAAACCATGGAATTGAATTGCCTGACCAGTTGACACATCCCCTTGCCATTTTACTTGTTGCCCATTTAAAGAAAACTCAAACAACAGGGTCGAGTAATCCGTAAGAACCGGACCAAGAGTAGCTAACCACGAAACTCCCAACACAACATCCCAACCTTGTAACGGTAGCACATAGAAATCTGCCACAATTGGGTGACCCTGGATGACCAATTCTACAGCCTTAGCCAAACCGAACACGGAAGCCTTTCACCACTACCGACTAAAACCGAAAATGGTTCAATAGTTTCAATAGTAAGATTAAGAAATTTAGTGATACGGGTTTGCACAAAACAATGGGTACTTCCCCCATCTAATAGAACCTGAATTTTCTTCCCATGAATTAACCCCGTAAAACGCAACGTAGTAGTCGAACAACCACCCGACAAAGCATTATAAGAGATAGCCGACTGGGTTTTAACTTCATCTAATAGGAGTTTTTCAGCAAGTAAGGAATCAGTACCTTCTGAGGATGGAGAATCCGGAGAACCGCCTGAATCGGGAGGATCTTCATCGAAAAAAAGAAGCTGTGGTGCGGATTTGCATTTGTGGTCCCAAGTATATTTCTCGTCGCAGCGAAAACACAACCCTTGAGATCGTTTCTGAGCCATTTCGGTGGATGATAATCGACAGAAGCTGACATTTGGGTTTGAGGCAGGGAATGTTGAAGGTTTTGTCGGAGGTGTAGATGTTGGTGATTTTGGCGTAGGTAACAAGGGTTTAGAGGATCCCAGAGATACACGGCCCAAACCCCGTTCAAACTGGATCCTCCTATCATGCAATTGGGCCTTATCCATTGCATCTTCAAGTGTGACAGGCCCATGACAAATAACAGACTGTTTGATGTCAGATCTGAGACCCGAGATCCAACAACTGATGAGAAATTCCACCGGAAGAGGCATGGTCCTATTGGAAATGGCTTCAAAACGAGAGCGATAATCAGCGACAGTAGAAGTCTGTTGAAGTTTAGCTAGTAAACCTTCGGGTTCTTCAAATTCAGACGACCGGAATCGTTTCAACAACGCCACTGTAAATCCGTTCCAATTGGTGATCTGTTGTTGACGTTGTAGCCAATTATACCAATCTGCCGCCGCGTCATCCAGATAAAACGAAGAAATCGTCAACCGATCTCGTTCCGGAATCTCATAAAACTCGAAATATCGGCTGGCTTGAGCGATCCACCGCTCGGGGTGTTCACCGTTGAATCTGGCCAAATACACAGGAGCTGGTTTGTGTCTTCCCAAAACACTGGTTCCTTCACCATCCGGTCCATTCGTTCCGCGAACAACCGATGGTTTCTTCGAGCTACCATGACCCGCATCAGAGCGACGGATCAATTCATTCATAGATTGCTGTAAGGAAGCAATTGCCGCCACAACCGAATCCAGGTCTTGCCTCATCTCTTTCTGATCAGCCTGCACACCTTTAAGTGTTTCATCCATGGTACGAGAACGAGTTCCCTCAGCCATATGAGCAGAGGTGCAATGAAAGCGCCAATTGTAATGAACAAAATTAATGACAATGGAACAGTAGCAATTATAAAGGAAAGGTTAATTTCATTGATAGTTGATAGAAGGAGGTGGGAAAGAGAATACTGAAGTGGGATGAGAGAGAGAGAGAGTGACCAATAAGATCTAACAACTTTTTCCTACCTCATGATCACACAATAATTACTTTAAATAGGCAAACAACCAAATTCTGTTATGCACTAGCTGATGTGGCACTGATGATGAAGTCCACGAATTTCTTTGGCTGATTTCTAGCTCTTTCACTTCTTCTTAGCTGGTCTGGACCTTCAGTTTGTGGACTATCACTGTTGGGCTGGATACATTGGTCTGTTGGGCTCATAACAGGGTACAAACCCACTCTCCTGTTTTAATGAACTGCCACTAGATGCCACTTTGTTTATGATTTTATTATAAATGGCCAACTACCGAAGAACGCTTAAGTCACTATTAGAACCCGCAAAACCAAAGAAATGTAGGGGTGTAAACGAGCCGAGCCGAGCCCGAGCCTGACTGGGCTCGGCTCGGGCTCGTTAAGGTTTTGTGAAGCTCGAGCTCGAGCTCGGCTCGGTTCGAGCCTACAATCTTGAGCTCGAGCTCGGCTCGCTAGCAAAATCCAAAGCTCGAGCTCGGCTCGGCTCGAGGTGATTTGAGAATCTCAAACGAGCTCAAAAGCTCGGCTCGAGCTGGCAAAAGCTCGGCTATAACTTAGGCTCGCGAGCCCAATCGTTAAGGCTATAACTTAGGCTCGGCTGTAACTTAGGCTCGGGCTCGGGTTCGGGCTCTAGCTCGTTAAGGCTCGATTAGGCTCGCGAGCCCAATCGAGCTTTGTATCTAGGGCTCGAGCTCGGGCTCGATAACTAAACGAACCATATTTCAGGCTCGGGCTCGGGCTCGTTAACGCTCGGCTCGTTCGAGCTTTTTAACGAGTCGATCTCGAGCCGATCCGAGCCGCTACGTGTCATTTACACCCCTAAAGAAATGTGATATCTGACCCAACTACCTGAAACTATATACACGTCTACCTAAACAATATACCCAGAACTTTTAACTTTTATTTTTATATTCCCTTAATTAATGTTTAGTAAGATTTCATTCTGATAACTTCATTACTCCAAAAATAATCTTTTTTGGAATATATATTTTGATGACATTATATATATCTATATACTACAAAATACAAAATTATTTTTTGAAATTAATACTGTATATATTTAAATTTCAAATATATATATATATGGTGATTATGATATATATGTTATATATTCATAGTTTAATATATTTATAGATTTTAAAAGCTTTAAATTGTGAGAAAGTATTTTTTTTAAAAACACAAATAGTTATATTGATACCTGTGAGTTATATGTCCCATACTTGACGGGTAATGGATCTGGTATGCGACAAGATTTTACAACCGAGTATGGGTATGAGATTAGCCATACATTACCCATTGCCATCCTTAGTTTGGAGTTCAAGTTATGTGGTTCGCTTTTGTGGAATTTATGTTTTGATGATTGAGTTGATGTGGATAAACTGAATTTAGTTGAGTTAGCGTTTTATTTGCTGGTTAGCAATTGCTAGTTTTGATGCAAGTGTAATTGAAGTTTTAGATGATCCACATTAACCAGTTGAAGTTATTAATTGTGTAGTCTTTAAGAAATTTTGATTAACTGCATTTTGAAGATTTGTTTGGATTATGATCTACATAATAGATTTTCTTGTTCAGAAAAGTGAGGCTAAGATTTTCATTCAAACAGATAATTAACTAATCGAAAGATGTAATAACCGTTAAAGGAACAAATCTTACCTGCAAATTTGGTGAAAGAGATTGAAGGATTTGATTCGGCTCGGTTGATTATAAACAATGAAACAGAAATTAGGGCTTCTTTCGTCTTGTTATTAGATATTGGTATTAATTTATACACGAGTGTGGTGATTTTGTTTTTTTCAGTTTGGTTGTGAATGGTTACTTGCTAATATTTTATGGTATTACTTAGAAGCTCCCTCGCCGACCGCCTCTACTTAGACATCAACACTTCAACCTTTGTTCTACTTCTTGCTTCGAGCCCTCGACAGTTCAGGTTACCAGGTATCATTCTCTTCAAACTTTCATCTTCAGCTCATATGCCTCATTGTATTCAACTTGTTTTTCTTGATTAATTTAGTTTTCCAATAATGTATCTTGTTATGATTGTTTTATTTAAACTAATGACAAAAAGTTCACAACGGTTGTTCCATTTATCTCAAAATGGTGCTCAACTATTTTCTGGAATTGTGTCAATACAATTGGTCGATCTTTTGTATGATTATAAGTTGATTTACATGAATTGGTGAAGTTTGATGGATTTCATGAACATTAAAGCAATTTGTGTTGTGGCAAATTACATGTTTTATGTATGTGTATTAATTTTATAGGTTTATTTACTGCATTAGTCTACATATGTTGTAAAACCATGTGTGGTGGTAGTGAAATTTGGTGGGTGAAATGGGACATTTTTTGACATGTGGCATGTGGGGCCACTTGGTGGGTGAAAGAGCTTGAAATTTATAAGGGGTGTAGTAGTGTGGTGTGAGTGTGTGTGTGTGTGTGTATAATGATATTAAATTTGAATTATAAAAGAAAAAAATAATAAAAATGAAGTGGAAGAAGATGATTGGCCCATCAGAATATCACCCACGCGAAATATTTCACAGAGAAGGCATTAGCGCCCCTTTCACTAAAGGGGGGGGGGGGTGTTTCAATGTGAAATGGGCGCCAAAAATGGCCATTTATGCCCAATTCACATTCCACTACACATGGTCTAAGGACTAGAAAGATTTTATATTGAATTGCATTCCATTAGTTGTTGGTCAAATCTTTATCAATAACTGCAGCTTAAGTCTCGTACAATAAGTTTGAATATAAGAATGTCGTGATTCATGGAATGACATTTTGCAGGACCTATAGGTACCCGAGCAGCACGGTTGCATCTTCAACTTTTGATGACCATAAGGAAGGAGGCGATTTCTACAACGAATTTGATGGTCCAGGCTACAAAACCATAGCAGATTTGAGATATCTCAGTAGTTATAGTTATCCTTTTTGCAAAAGCTTGTTACATAGAGTTTTCTATTATTTAGCTTATTTGCGACAAAAAATGGTCGTAAAAGAGAGGTTGCAAAAACTAGGTCGCAACATTGTTAATTGCAAAACTAGAAGCGGGCACAACATTTGTGACCATTTTGATGGACCCGAAATCTGGTTGCAAAAATATAGTAGCTGTCACAAATTTGTGGCAATAGGGTGATTGGGATGCATGTTTTCTTCTTTAATTTTATTTTATAATTATTTTACAACACTTAGTTAGTGGATGGATAGGATGACCGGTGTGAAGGGCAGCGCTATCCCTCCACCTCAGCATTTCTTCAAAAAATGGTGTCACTCCCCTATTTCATGGGCGTCATTTACCAATTGTGGGCAAAATAACCGGCTTGAATGGGTGGTCTAGCGGGCCACATCTCATCCAACATCTTTTTTTTTTCCTTTTCTCCTTTTTTCTTTTATTTAAGGTTATGGGGTGTACCTTCACACCAAGGGTGTTAACGGTGACATGACATTTTAACTTTCATTGTACACCACTCTCTTCCCATGTTAAGGGGTGTTAAAGTGGCACTAAGTTAACATGTTAACATGAATCAAAAGAGAGAAAGTTAAGGGGATGAGGTAGAGTTGAGGGGCGTTAAACTATTTCCTTAAAGTGAGCTAGTGTGAAAAGAGACAAAGTGGAGGATGTGGCATCTAGGTGGAGTTAAAGCTGGTTACCCCATGGCCTAATTAAAGGGACGTTATTCTATTTCCTAGTAGTTATTGGAAGAGGGGAATAAATGTCACTTCTGACGTGGCACATACATCTCCATTCTCCACTGTGGTGGCAGCAGTTTTTGCTAGTTATTGAGTGAGATTGTTATTTCCACATAGCTTGAGAACAATTATAAAACTATTTGATGTTTATGCTTATGTGTTGTGGGTGGTGCCCTATTTAATTATTAAACCAATTACAATTTTCTTTTCCTTTTTTACTCTTATTTAATTATTAAACCATAATGTGATGGTTAAAGGATTGGTTAGTTAAAGGCCATTGTTTAGGTGGGGCAAGTTATGCACCTTTAAGTTAAATCACACCATATTCTAATTAAAAACAAATTTTGCACTTGTTGCAGGCAAAAGTTTTATTTTTTATTTTTTTGGAACAATGAGAATCGTATTAACTAGACAACTAGCAAGAAGCTAGATATACATACCGAACATAAGAGTGTTAAGCCGGTAAAAGTTTAGAATACAAATTCACACCGTGATTTTCATTCTAGTATATCATTTTCCCTTTGTTTTTTACGTATGAAATGATTTTATCTCCCTCCATAATTGTTTAGGGCCAAAACAAATTATAATGATTGATGAGAGGAATATCATTTAAATGCATAAACTAGTTTATTCATTATATCAAGAATCTATAACAATCCTTAGACATCATCCCCAATACAAATTAGCAGCTAAAAAAGCTATTGAACTACAACGATCCAAATAACATTTTGTTGGGGGAGGGGTGGATAACCTATTCGCAGGTTACCTGAGGGTTGGTACTAATAAACTGTCCATCAACATTTTTGCAATAAGCATAAACATCATCTCCAGTGATTTCGACCCCATTCGTTACAATTCCCGTACATTTAACATTCTCATCACAATCGAAGATAATTGCCTTCTTTGATGCTGAAGACCCACGTATATTTCTATATGTCACATCACTCACTTCTACTGATGACGCGGTTGGCTAATCCAAAAAAAAAAAAAAAGAAAAAAAAATTAGCATGTATTATAGTAATGTTGTGATCTTTATTTGAGTAACAAGGCTTACTGAATTGGAGTAATGTTGATCAATTATAATTGGATTTTTAACGTTAATGAGATTAATGTCTTCAAATAAAATCGATCTAGCGTACCCCTTTCCATTCTACATCACAAGAAACCAGCAAAAACTAAGATGAGTATGTCATATATGTTAGGACTGCAGTGAAGTTTGATTTAGTTTTACGTTTACCTCTACAGTCTTGATTCGAACTCCGTTTGTCGTTCCAGTGATGTTACAGTTTCTAACTTGTACTTGTTCCACAGTAGAATTAGCACCTTTCTTCCCAAGACTTCCAATGCTGCCAAAACAAGTCGATCAATTGAGGAAATGGAAATCATGGGACTAAACATGTTCGCAAAATTTTACTCCTTGATACAAAATCATAATTACGCATTGATATATAATGAAGAATCCCACCTCCCCAGTTTCTACTAGCAGCTGGGCTATGGGCGGGATTTACTGGGTATGATTGATTGTTATGATGAAAACATTGTTATAAGTTTCTGAATTTATGTTACAATAAATTTTAATGATAAAAATATAAATAATTATACTTAATAATTAAATAATATATTATGTTAGATATTACAAATATATATAATATATCTATACACACACATATAATTATAGTTTTATATAAGTTAATTAATTGATAAAGAACAAATGAGCCCACTGAAATGAGCCGAACTTAAGATTGAACTTAAATGAGTCTGTCTTCGACTTGTCTCGTTTGTGCCTCTAATCATGTTATATATGAAAATTCTAAGTATAAAAATATAAATAGTTATATTAATTTTTAAGAACATCCATAGGATCTTCTGAGTTTGATGTCAATGAGAGGATTTTAAAGAGGATGAGATGTTACCTTATACCATGACCAGGTCCACAATTGATACCGGTTACATTGATGTCGTATATGCCCTTATTAATAGCCACACAATCGTCGCCTGTATTTAATTATTTTAGGAGGAACAAATAAATCAAAATATTTAAATGTTAAAATTATCGAAGCATAGTTGACCAATTTTTTTACCAAAATAGACAAACACCGGCAGGTAAATTGTGGGCAAAAAATGAAAGTTTAGCCGGTGTTTGTTGATTTTAGTAATATTTTTAGTTAAATGCTTATTTCGGTAATTCTCCCTTTAATTTACCATATGACAAAGTAGAAGTAGGATTTTCTTAATGTCATACCGGTTTCAATCACAGAGTCGTAGATGTTAATCTGCGACGACCAAGAAATGTCGATTCCATCAGTGTTGGGGCTGTGTTCAGGTGCTGAAATATGAAGATTTCCGACATCTACGCCTTTAGAACCCTCGATGCTGACATGGAACTTTGGACTGTTTATATATCTTGAACCATCCAGATGTAGCCCGTCACATTTTTCAAAACGTAACAACTACAAATCCCCATTTAAACATGAGATATTTTTATGTTAAAATTTAATTACCATTTGGTGTAACTTATATGGGAAAAGACCATCATACCACTGGGCAACTATCGCAGGTTATACCCATGGGCTGCATGAATTACAAAACAAGTAAATTAATAACATACATGAAGAATTAAAATGATGGTTAAAATTTTTTTTTGAACGGCCAACGAATCAATTTTCGAGCGCTCTCGGGCACCCTTTTGGCGAATCAGGTACTCGAGAGTACCCGGGCCACCAATTGCCACCGATTTCCGGGAAAACCCGACCACTCACCCGCCCGAAGGCACGACAGTGAATTAATCAGTAAAAACCGGTCGGAATCAGGACTCGAACCCAAGCCAATGGCGGGTCATCCATCATTTCCCCTCCACCAATGTCCTCCAAATGTAGCTAGTGAGAATTGAACCCAAGCCTCCCATAGGAAACTTTAGGCTCCAAATGATGGTTAAAACTTAAAATTGAATACCGTAATAGTGGAATGTGGCCACCAGATGGAGCCCTGGCCATCTATTTGGCCAGGTCCATCCATGACGAGTCCTTGAAACCGATCTAAAATGAATAAAATATTTGGTATCGCATACTTTCCAGCCATCTTGACTCTTTGGTGCAGTAATGTCGCCCAAAAGCTACAGACACAAACCATATTTACTCACATTTTATAAAACGTCTATATTTAATTCGACACTAGAAAAAACAAAATCAAAAATGATCATTCGTTTGAGTCTGATCGATGTACCTTAATATGAACACCAGAAGAACTGCACGGACCAATGAATGACCACGCATTGTATTAAAAACGTCTTGCTGATGGTATGATCAATGTCGGATCTTGTGAAGTGTCTCCACATAAATCACCCCATGCTTTAACAAAAGCCTATATATATTAAACATAATTAGATTTAAAAAAAAAAAATTGCTCTTTTGAATCAAAATTGTGGACATGATTAACTACCTCAGTGTCATATGTATCCCCATCTCCTATTGCACCATAAGTTGTTACATCAAAAGTGGCTGCATTTGCTGTTTTTGGTTCAAACAAAATGTAAAAAAAACTCAACAGAATTACCATCAAGAAACCCTGCAAAGAGAAGGATATATACTGTGAGTGTAGTGATTAATCTGGATGGATATGATGATGCTAGAAGCATATCTTACCATTTCTTGAAGCGATCAAAGGTATCTGTAATACCACTTCTATCTTCGGCTCTAGTATATATAATAATGAGAACATATCATATTATGTCTACATGGTATGCCGATTACGATATCTGCTTAATTACTATACATATACTTAAAAAAAATTGAATGTGTGTAATTATTAGGTTGATTTTAATCTTTGTTTTTTAGCACACTATAAATGGCATGAAAATATAGTGGGTTGGTAAAAATGTCCGTGCTATGCTCTGGGTTATGGGCGTTATCGATTTGATTGGTACAACACCATCACTCTATAGCTACCGAAAGAAATATATGCCCAAGAGGATATTGATATAGGTTTAGTTCAAAAACCATAAAAAGAAATTTCATCTGATGGTATCATTTTAGCATGTTTGGTCATGCAAATAATAGGGGAGATTCGCTTTGTATCGTTTCACTTTTTTTACCTGGTATCGCCAATCCTTGTATCAATGAACAGTGGCGAATCTTGACCCGAAACTTCGGGGGGTCGGAAATCAGTTGCGGGGGGTCGAAACCTTATATACCAAAAAAATTCTATACGAAAACTATATAATCGGAACTTTTTAACGAAAATTCAGAGGGGTCGGCTGCCCTCCCCGCCCCTTAAAAGGATCGCCACTGTCGATGAAAAAAAAAAAACCCAAGGCTAGACTATTCTGAAGTACAAGAAATGAAAAAAAACATTAATAGAAAGTCTAAAAAATATAGGTTTTTAGCGCACTTAATTTGAGTAGATTAGACATTGTATTATAAGGTCATATGGGTTGGTCATCACACCATCATACCACATTCAACCAATCCTCATCTGTCACCGCATTTCATCATATTTTATCACATCTATCATGTTTTACTTGCGGCGGTCATCATATCCATCACTAACTTTTATTTTTTAAAATAAACTATAAATTTAAATAAGCTAAAACCAACATTTTATAATTAAAATACATAATAATTAAATACACCAAACCATCATTTTTTTAATTAAAATTCCAAAATCAAATCAAATAATAAAATTAAATTAAAAAAAGACAAACTAAATATAAAAAACTACTCATCAAATTGGATATCTAAACCACCAACGTTTCGTTAGATCAAATCGTAGTTGATTGTGGTTGTTTTCATTCCTCAACGCCAAAAGAAATATCCTCGCTAACGGGTACTTGTGTCGGAGGGTCCATAACGTAATCTTGAGATATTGCGTGCCCCTCTTCCTTTAAGATCATTTTGTGCAATATGACACGCGTACACAATACTCCTTGTTTTCGCTTGATTAGTAACATGTACCGGTTGATCAGTAATGTGTCATCTACCTTTCAAAACACCAAACGCTCATTCAACGGACTTTTCTCGCAAATTCCTGTAAGTTCTTGAACAAGATTTATTTTTCGACAGTGGGAAATGAATAAGCTATCACAAATACAGATCAAGTCGGGTAAATGTCATCAACAATATAGAAGCCGCATCTATATTGTCTCTCATTGACCGTAAACGAACACAACGGGACAATTCTTTGTAACTCAGTGTTGAATAACGGTTCCATCTAACTTCATGTACCAACCAACCATCCCTGGAAGGTTCCATCTAACTTCATGTACGACATACAAACGTGTTATGCCGTATCTAGTCGGTTTTTTTGGATACTCTTGACCGTATAACTTAATAACAGCATTGCAAAATAGTAAATAGACTCACTTGAAATTCTACTAGACATAGCTAAATATTCATCATATTGATTAAGAAAGTTACTGGTTGCAAGTTGCCGTATCATAGATGTGCATTTTTGTTTCGTCATAAAACTCTTTTTCCCCTAGCTTCATACCTTCTTAAAACCATTCAAATTGAGCTTCAATGTCTCCCACAATATTTAAAAATAGATCTTTTGATATATGAAATCGATTTATAAACATCTCGGCATTAGACTTTGGTTTTCAATAAAGTAATCATTTGTTAAAAGGTTACTTGCTCCCCACTGATCACGTTGCACAAATTTTTTCTTTGATTGTCTCGTATCTTCAAGTTTCACGGCTTCCCAAAACTTTGCAAAAAAAATTGAGAGTAGAACCCGCCGAGTCAGACGAACTAGAGGAGTCAGGTAAAAACGTACTTAGAACTTTCATTTGGTATTTTTTTTTTTTTTTGCTTGCAATGTGGGTGTATTTTATGTGTTTTTGATTTTGTAATTTGTAAAAATTTGATTTGTGATGTTGAAATAAGTTGTATATATGATGTGATAAAAAAAACTTTTTAAAGCAAACGGCCATATGACAGTTGCCAACGTCCCCACAACGGCTAATTTTGACAACATCACGCTCGCCTGTACATCGCGGGCTGTGATGGTTTTTCTCCATCACGGGTGGCTGGGGCGGTGTTCACGGGCATCACAACCATCGCACGACGCTATCACAGACCGCCCCACGTATCCTAATTATTATATAAGACTGGGTATAATGGTTTGCTCCAAAATCAAGCCCCATGCCTAGTCGTGAACCACCGTTAAACACCCCCTAACCCAAGGTTAAGGGCATTAAACAAGTTGCCTGTCATCTACAAAATAGAGTAACATTTGCAGACTCAACTTGAAGGAGGGGATTTAAGACCCAAAAAAAAGCTAGTTTCACCCAATAATATATTACACATCTTCCATTATCATTTTTCTTTTTTATTTAGTTCATTTAAATATTATTTTCATAGGTGATAGCAATGAAAACTTGTAAAACCATTATACACTAAAAAATGAAGAAAAAAATTGAGTAAGAGTTTATGACTATGTGACAGTGACGTAAATGTTATTGAGTAAGAGCTTATGACTACGTGTCAGTGACACATCCGGCAACTACTTTCCTTAATTTCATGATATCTTGATGAATTTGTTGCATATATCCTCTCACATCATATATGAGTTCCATTTCTTGTTACAATATATTATCTAGAAACCTTACTTTCAAGTTAACTATATATAACTTGATTCGGGTTGATTAAAAAGAACTCACAGGCGAAGAAAATTATAAAAAAGAGAAGTGATTGAAACATAAACGTACTTAGTTAAAATATTGAAAACATTACTAAAACCCTACCCAAAAATTTAATCCACTTTCAAGTTAAATCGCGTATAGATTTTCTTGTTTTTTTGCCTCAAAATCTTTTGCATCGCAATAATATCTCTGGATATTAATGTAGCTATCCATAAATTACATGACCATAACCAGATAAAACTTTACACCTTTTGAAGTACAAACCAACTCTGTCTACACTCAATGTGGTATATTGTGATATAGACGCAAGGGTGTATTGGTGATTAGAGAGAACCCGAAATTACCGTCATAATCTGATTCACAGTGGAAGCCTAGTCGTCTCCAGAATTGACAACTCCCAAATCACTACCGGTCTCTTAAGTAAATCCAATGCATCAAAATTGAATGCATAAACTAAATTCGAAGAATAAAATTTGAATAAATGCAAACATATCTAACCAAGATCTCGTCAATATTATTTGGTAAGAGATAAACGAGAGACGTACAAGATTTATGCATTAATGATTAAAAAACAATACAAAGGAACCCCACCTTCAAAGGGAAGAAGAAACCAGGAAATAAGACGATCAAAAGAGAGAGCGAGAGAGAGGCACACAATATTGCTACGCTAATGAGGTTGAAGCCCCCCTCGGGAAAGGGCAAAATCCCATAGCTAGCATGTATTAAGCAAGCATACTAAACACCAATGCACATTGTACAACATAACATAAAATGAAAAATCTTCAGAGAGTGCAAATTTAATTTTTAAAAGTAAAGGGACGTATAGTAGCAAAATAACAAGTCATAATACACGTGTACCAAAACCAACAAAGGTGTTAAAGCATGCAGAAGAACCAAAACTGATAAATCCAAAAAGGAAGGGCACAAATGCAAGAACCACAAAAACATGAAAGTCATATGGACAACAAGAGCCAAACACAAAACAGGAAGGACCAAAGTCAAAAGGTGGATTCACCATGACTTTGGCTTTTTAGTATATAGGATAAATAGGTGTATGTTAGTTTGCAACTAAAAAAATAAGATAATAACGCTGCACATAGTCCATACGCCCATGATAATATCTAAAAGATAATGTGAATTTATGTTAAGCGGACAAATCATATCACAATATACAAGAAATTGGGACAATATTGACAAAATCTTACGTATTGTTGGATAATCAGACTCTTGATCGAAGACACAAACACGAGATTTAACAAACTCGTGCGACCCTTTTCATTATGAACCAAAGCACACACAAAAAAATATGTAGAACCTTATTTATAAAGATTAAATCCTGAACCTATTAGGACTCAAACACCTATTTAAATAAACAAATAACAACTCTATAAATATAGAGAAAATTACAATTTTTTGTCCTTTAAAAACATCAAAAACTATGGACTGGGTCCTTTAAAACTTTACTTTCAGTCTTTATCCTTTATATGAAAAGTTGCCACGATTTTTGTCCTTTACACTTAACCCAGTTAAACAATTCTGTTAAGTTACCCCACGTGCAATGCACGTGAGGGCATAAACGTAATTTTAACCCCCATTTTAATCCCTTCCTTTATAATCTGATTCAAACAAAACCCACGTCCCCCAAATTCTTTCAAACCCTAATCCCTAATATAAATCAAACACAGACAAGAATTGATCCCAAATCAAACCCTAAAACGTCATCGATCATGGTTTTCTTGCTGGTGTGGTGCTGTAGCAGTTGTGAAGACGTCTTGGACAGTAAGAAACCCAGGTCGACGTTTTTTTGCATGCCCTGTTGAGGTAAGAAATTACATTGTTAAAGCTATAATTAGTTGTTCATATTATGAAAATCAATTTTTTTTATTCAGGGGTCCCAGTGTCGTTTTATTGGGTGGTGTGATCCTCCAATGTGTCAAAGATCAATGGATGTGATCCCTAGTATGTTGAGGGCAAGGAATCAGCTTGAAGAGAACCTGAGGCAAAGTCGAGCAGATGCATTGAAGTTCAAGAATTGGTTGATCTGCAGCTGGGTTTTTTTCTTTGTGGTTTTAATTTCACTCAACCTTAGGGTTATGTAATGTATTAGTTAGGTTATGTAATGAATCTAACGTAGTAGGTTAGGGGTTATGGTTATGTAATTTTTTGACTGGAATGGTGGTTATGATGGTTATGTAATGGTTTGACTGGAATGGTTATGAATGTGATGTTTTGACATATATGTTGGTTATGAATGTGATGTGTTGTCTTTTGACCCATTATCCCATTTTAGACAAATACTTACTACATTAACCTGTAAAAAAGAAGTGGCCCCATTTTGACCCATTATCCACATTTTAGACAACAACAATAAACTAAGCTACAATACCAACAATCCATTTTGGACCCATAATAAACTACAAATAAACTGCAACGTTTGACCCATAAACTAACCTACAAATAAACTGCAACTTAACAACCCATTTTGACCCATAAACTACCTACAATAAACTGTAAACTTAAACTATCAAATAACTAACTAACATTTCATAAACTCACATTTCATAAACTGACATATCATTAAAAAACAGCCATATCATAAGCTGCAAACAAACATCCAGTCAACTACTAACAAAAGAGCCATGTCAAAGATCAAAAGACAACCACATCAAGTACAAACATCAAAATACTAAATGTTCCATGGAATTAATCAACAAACTAAGGTTACTACCATGGACATATAAAAGAAACATTAACATAAACCCTCCTAACTTCTTGCAAGTCCTCTTGTTGTGGCCTTTTTGCTTGCAGTTGCCACAAACAGTCCCTGCTTCTCCTTTGATGCTGAAGTCTTGCCCCTGCCCTTAACTTTATCAGCCACCTTGCCCTTAACCTGTTCCCTTCATAGCTTTTGAGGTTGAACTCTGAAAAACCTTGCTTTCTTACCCTTCCTGCCCTCTTCAAGTTCCACATTTGACTTGTTTCCTTGCCTTTTTGGGTCTCCCAATTGTTTATGATAAACAGGTGGTACTATGTGTAGTCACCTGAGACTTTGGCCCACATTGACATTCCATTTATAGGGTAAACCCTTGTACTTGTACACTTCTTTCCACCTCTCAACACTATACAGAGGACTAACAAATGTTTCAGGTATACCAACACCTGGAGCATGTGCAGACATGTTCCAAATAGCTGCCACTGCATGTCTGCAAGGTAACCAGTGATTTGCCCAAGCCCTACATGTGCATGTTCTTGTTTTCATGTTAACCACATACTGATCACTATTTGCTCCTACCCCAGTAACCTGATAGTGTTCTTCCCCATTCCAGTGTACAATATACCTACAAGGGCATTTATACAACATATTGAATCATCTTGAACATGATAACAACAGTTGTGACTATGTGTGAATGAAATAAAACATTTATAAACAACATACCTGCTAGCATCCTTCTTAGTTGTTTCAAATAATTCAGCCATATGGTGTCAACATTCCATTAACCTCTCAATGGTCCTCAAACAATTAACAATCCTCCTCATACGGTACTCTCTAACATATTCCAACATTGTTATAATGGGTTTTCTCTTCCATCTAACAGGTGGCATTCAACACTTTCACACATGTTGTTCAGCAAGACATCTGACTGAGCCCTACCTGTTTTCACATCACCAAGGTATACCATCTACATTGTATTGTAATTCAAAAAGAGAAATATTCTAAATATTACTTACCATTGAAGTGGGACCTTTGACCAATGTACTGGTGGAATTTTAGACAACCATAATGTGCATCCTTGTTTATGGCTTTCAACTCATCCATTGCCCTCATAAATGAACAACAGTGTGCTTCTAGCTGCTTTCCATACTGCATCCTTGTAAAATCTGCCCTCTATAAATTTGTCTCATGTTTTCATAGATATGTCTAAGACAATATCTATGCTCAGCTGCTGTAATACCTTCTTTATTGCAGGTATGACACCCTATTATTATAACAAAACAAAAGGCAATGATTAAACACTAAATTGCAAGTAACAAAAAAAGACATTAAATCACTAACCTTCTGCCTATCATAATGAAAGTGAATGTTGATCTCCTATCCAACTCCAGATCATCAGCAAGGCACTTCCAGAAACCATGTCTAACTGCTAAGTGTTTCAGACTCTACAACTGCATATGAGACTGGGTATATCCCATTTGTTTGGGGTCAAGACCAACTGCAGTTAGTAACTGACCAGGGAATGGTCCTTTGAGGAATGCCCATCCAATCCCAACAGATCCCTCCCAATTGCCTTAAATCCATGCTTCAAAGACCCTAGACATATGTAGAACCCTCTTAAACCTTGTATGATTAGATTTTGGATCTGTGTGTGGTACAACATCTAGTTTAACTGTGTTACCAGGATTTGTTCTCACATCAATTCTTCAAGATAATCCCTTAACATTCCATATTGTGAACTGAAATCTCCATGAATCTGTTCCATAGCTATTTTCTTGGCCCTAAATGCTTTCATCTGAGATATGCCAACCTCAAACTTCCTTTGGAACTGGCCTTGAACTGCTTTCACTGTGATCTTTGGGTTTTCATGCAGTTGTTCAATGAGTTGTTGAGATAGAAAGGTGGCTGTGCAAGCATAAATGGACCTGCTTTGGAGACACTTATGTTGAGTATCCAATGTTCTGATAAACCAAGATCCAGAATTTTTGTCCCTTGAAAGTAATAACACCCAAGGGCATTTATGGCAATTTGTTGGTGCCTTTTTCCCTCTACCACCAACATGTTTTTCACATCTGGTCCTTTAGATGATCCACTTGCCTCATTACCACCCACTTGATTATTATCAATTCCCCCACCTAACACTTTTTTAAAGTAGGCCCCACCATCTTCACTTTCTCCCCAACACACTGCCCTAACCCTATCATTGTCATCCTTAATAATCCTAATTTGTCTCCTAGTTTCCACAAGCATGTAGTTTTATCATTTTTTTAACTTCTTCTTTTGTCCCAAACACTTGTCCTTCACAGAATATGGATTCTTTGCCTTTTCTTTTCTCATCATCCTCAACTTCCTTTTCCTAGGGTCAATACCACCATCAGAATCAATACCACTATCATAGTCATCATTGTTAATAATCTCATCATCATTACTAAATTGTCTAATTGATCATTAGGGTGGTAGTTTTCTACATCTGCATCAGTGTGCAACCTGAAATCAGTCATGTCAACTTATAATCATTGACAATATCAGCATCATCTAACTTAAACTCATGGTCACTCTCACTCTCATCTCCACTTTTA
>JAUTDX010006827.1:0-18980 GCA_030844895.1 Ambrosia x helenae | reverse complement strand
TAGAAGCAGCATCTTGTCCTTTCTTCAAAATAAGACTAAAAAATAGCTGGAATTAATAAAACACAACCAAAATTTGTAATTTAATTATAAATCCATAAAAAAATGACACTGTTACCTCCTTAACTCCTTCACCTCAATTAAATCTACATTTAGAAACATCCGAGTTCCAAAGCTGTCACTTTCAACTATAAATTGATCTAAATACATACATATACATACATATATATACATACATATACATACATATACATAAATATATATATATATATATAATATGTTAAACCACAACGAACTGACAAATGTTAATAACAGAAGTATAAAATAAATTACCTTTTGATTCCTTAACCTGCCATGCTGTATAATAACATTATATGTTCATTACCAGCGTTTTGAGAAATAAATTCATTAAACTGTTCTGCATAAAACATTCCACATAGTACATCGCAATATCGTATCACTACGTAGAATCAATACACAAACATAGGTAAATATATATAAAAATTATAAAAATTAAATAATAATTTGGTTGATTTATTAGATCACCACTAAATAAATTAAAAAAAATGAAAGTAACAACAACAATTTACAAACTAAAAACAGGAAACGCTTACTCCAAGTCTTGAATATCAAAATTCATCCTTTAGTTTCTTTAGGAGGTCCGTCCAAACACATCCAAAGATCCATACCAAATGAGACCACCGCAAACATCTATAAATGTACATATAATTCAAAACATACACTCAAAATTTTTAATATACTCAATAAATTAAATTTAAAGTAACAAACAAAAACCAACAGAAAAAGTCCTTTGCTTCGCCTTTAAGAATATTTTTAAAAGCAATGAAATTAAATCCATACTCAACACCTTGCCAACCAACAATACGGCTAACAGTGGTACAACGATAAAAGTTGATCTTATAATTATGTGCTACAACTTGTATGGATCCTTGTTTTCACCTACACAAAACTAGAGAGAATAACGACATCATCCTCTTGAAGTTGATGGTTAAAAACCTGGATCAAAGGACTCTTATGAAGGCCTGAATCTTATCACCCTTAAAAGAAATATAAAAGAAAATGTCAACGACAACAGCTTTAATAACATAAGGTAAACGAAAAACATGAGAAACAAATCAACGAAAATAAGGTTAGAAAAAATTACACTACCTGCTCATCAATCAATACCATTTCCATGTTAAAACTTTCTTTCCACTAAACATCAACGAAATAACTCAAATAACATAACATAACATAACATAAAGTAAGCGTAAAAATGACAGAAATAATATTTGTATTTATATCATGAATAACAAAAAAATTACATTACCGCTCATCAATCAATATCATTTCTATCTTAAAACTTTCTATACACTTTCGTATGATACGAACTTCAAACACCAGATATCATTGGATGGGTTCAGATCACAAACAAAACTATCAATTTGTTATGAATATCCATCGAGAAGATTTTAATAAATATTTCAAGAGGAGATTTTATGAATTAATTTGTGAAAGAAAATGGTTGTGTATAAGGAAAGCATCTGAGATAACAATCATTATATAGCTGCACAAATCACACTTCCCTATGTTAATTCAAAATTTTCCCTCTTAAAACTTCAAAAAGTTAAGGGCTGAATGTGTACTAAACAGATGTTCATAACAGCTGTGTATAGTCAACAGATGTATATAACAGCTCAATATTGGTCAGACCAGCTGTTCAGGCAAGTTGTACCAAACAGATGGTTTTAAAGTCAACAACGGTGCTTTAACGTGGCCCAATATTTTTTGTTAATATTTAAGTGATTACTGATGTCACTTTTCATCACGCAGGCATTGGTGGCCTGCTAAGGTGTTGACACATCGCTTTCTAATGTCACTCACGACTCTCCTATTATTGAAAGTATAGATAGATATAGATATTATAATGCATGAGTGAGGGATATTTTAAGATAATAAAAGTTAAGAACTTATTTTTCATTAATACCTTGAAATGAGGGTAAATATTCATTCATATGTTATTTACATTTTAAACCTCATCTTAGTTACACTTTAATCCCTTAACTTACTTAACCTTTGTTTATTTATTATTTTAATTATAGTTAAACTTCTTTTCATTATTTCAAGAAAACTATCCCCTATGATTATTAAATAGTCATATTTTTTCATACGTTGATACTTTTATAAAAAAAAATTACATTATAATAATGTGCCACGAGATTAACAATATCTAGGAGTGAGCAATAACTAAACCATTCATCGAAGCCAAACCAAAAAACAAAAAAACTGAACCAATATCTATTGAAAACTGAAAACATCCGATTTAATCTAAAATCGGTTATCGTTTTCTTTTTGTACCCTTAGTTAATCAAAATTAGTTAAACTGAAACGACTCATTCATACATTCATAACAATGTGCCCGCATGATGTGGTAGGGAACCGAACCAAAATATAAACATTATCTGTTTATCGATCTTATTAATCAACCGGTTAATTGGTTCAGTCTATTTGGTTAGATTGTCGTTTTTAGTTCGGTTAGTTAATTTTTGTTAATAACCAAAACAAAACTTTGGTTTAAATTTTGCTTAGAAACACATGAAATGGAGGTAAATACATGATGGATGTACAAAAGATATAAATGTATGAATGGTTCAGTTTCGGTTTATTAATTTTGGTTAACTTAGGGTACAAAAAAACTGATGTCAGGTTAACTCGGTTTTGGTTAATTTTTAGTTTGGTTTGTATGTGTTGTTCGATTTAGGTTGAGGGTTCAATTATTGTTCACTGTATATATTGTTAATCACGTAAAAATCAAATTTTTAATTAAAAGTATATAGCAAATTATACTCTAATATGGTTTTAAAGCTGAGTAGATAAGCTTTTGAATTGTAGTGGTTGTAGAAATAGATGGGGTTTTGAAATTTTAAAATTTAAATTTGATTCTCGCCTGCTATTCTGCCTTTTTCTCTGTATTTTCTTCAAAGCCATCTTCTTTGTCTCTAGCTTCACGCAAACTCTATACCTCCCTATAAAGTTCATGGATTCTATTGAATGGTAATTTCCAAATTATATGTCATTTTGTCTTTGTAGTTTTTTTATATCTCATTATATTGAATAGTGATTTCAATACATCATCACCAAGCTTACTTCTATCCTGTTCCATTAGTGGAACCACAACATCCGAACTGTTAATTTTTAGCCACTTAGCCGTTAGGACTTTCCGACGATATACTTGTTTTTGTCTTCAAAAATATACAACTCGCAGCATAATAACACGTTCTTAAATAAGTCTTTTCATTTATTTTTTTGTGCTAATAAAAATCTAATTTTTGATTCTCCTATGTTTAACATTATAGATGGTTGAGAAATTTGTGATTTCCCTTTATATAAATCTTTATAAACTTGTGAGATTATACTTACAAAAGTTGCATTTTTTGACAGTTTCAAATATGTTTATTCATCTTGATCGTTGGGCTTTTGTTCCAATCTCTTTTTTCAAATTTGAAGGCTTCTAAAAATATCCAATTTGGTTGGATTAACACGCTGATGGAATTCATATAGGCTTAGAGCATAATGCAAGTTGGTCATGAAGTATATTGAAGCAATTGTTTAGACAACATCATCTAGGTATAATTATAATAATACATATACACATTAATTGAACGGAGTGTTAGGAATCATCAGTTCAAATGCACTTTTAGTACAAATATATTGATTTCAATCACCAATTCAAATGCACTTATGTTATTTATATATTATTATTGTTTTTAAGAAAAATGATAAATGGTCAATTTCTCAACAAATTAAAGATGAAGTAAGTGAATGTTTGTGCAAGAAAACATAAATAAAAAGTGGTGGCGATTTCCATCTCTTTCACACCAGCATCAATGATGTTGAGGTTCATCCAAACAAAGTCAGTCAACGAATATTGTTAATCACATAACATATTAATTTTTAGTCAATTTCGGTTAGAGGTTTAGTTATTTTTCACCCATGGGTATTGTTAATAACATAACATATCAGTATTTTTAAATAAAAGAATTGTTATACTATACTCAAATTAATAGATATTGTTCATAAACTTTTCGAATAGCAAGTTACATTTTGGATAGTAAGTAAATGTATGAAAAAAAATTTAAACAATAAAATGCCTATTTTTTATGATATGGTTTTTTTAAAGTATTAATATATGGTTGTTTACAATTCGTAAGGGTAGTTGGTAGTTGACTTAAAATAATGAGAAAAGGTTTAACTGTTATTTAAGTAAACAAAAGTTAACTCTTAACTTTTGAGTATCTTAAATGCCCTTATCAAATATATTATATATAGTATAGATATCTACGGGTGAGAAATAATTTAACATTTAATAAAATTTTCTATTCGAGTTTAATATCAAATTTCTCATTAAAACAAAATACGAAAGTTACATCATAATAGAAGGTAGACGGGCAACAAGCTGCGCCGCCACCCCTTTCTGAATTGCAAACCCTAGTCTACTAAAGACAAATCCTTGCCCCCCTGGGATGAAACATTGTTGTGGACGACCCGTTGGACCCTGGTCAAGAAACGAATAGCTTCTGGCGCCAGAGAGCCAAAGGTGTCGAAGGCCAGAGGGATAAAGACATGTTGGTTATCTGCACAAGCTTTAGCGTGTTTATCTACTTTCTTTGATTCCGCCTTTCTTGATGCTTGCCCAGCTACAAACCCTGTTTCCCTTAACCCGACCAGCGGAGATACCCCGGTGAGGTCCACACATGCATGTTTCCCCCTCTCCCAACAAAAGACAAGCAGATCTGCGGGTCGCAGGGTGGATCTCCCTTCCATGGGGTCTGTGAGGAAGTTTACAGGGCGCCTCCTTTTTGGCAGAGATCCCAGCTCTTCTCAGGATATCCCACAAAACGTCCCTCACCCAGTCATGCCGATATTTTAAACCAGGGAGCTCCTTGCAATGAATTGCATGCTCCCCGTATTTATCCATGCAAGTTTTACGGTAGATGGGGCATGTTTCATCTTCCGGGTACATAGGGATCATCAATCGGTACTTGAGTATAGCCCTGTACTCTACTGCAGACATGCATTGACCCAAACCCTCAATCGGGATAACGGTCAAAAAATCCTGAGCATGAGGGCCCTTTAGGCATTCAATCACCGCCTTCTGGCGAGAGGACAACTCAAAAACTTCTCCCAGGTTTTGAGCAGTTTTGCTAAAAAGGGCATTCGCCAAAGTTTTTTGTGGCTTTGAGGGGGCGGTGTCCTTGTTAGAAAAACCGCCAATATCGAATTCCGGGAGATAGACATTTAAGCGTTCGAGCGCCTGTTGATAGTCTGGGTCTAGCCCAATGACCCCACTGTTTCGGAGGATATGATCCTAAAGTTCCCAAGACTGAGCTCTGGACGCCACAAAGGCATAGACCCTAACATCTCGAGCCGAAAGGAGGCCCAAACCACCTAAACGCATCGGCAAGGATGGCAAGCGCACTGGAGGTCCCCGAAGAAGGGGCCGCCACACACAACTATATCTTCGATAGCTTCGCTGAGACCATCATCGAAAAGGGATACCGCATCTACCATGAAGTGGGGTTGACAAGTTCGTAACCCAAAAAGTAACTTAGCGACCCCCATGCATGACCTGAGCAGCAGGAGTTCACTTTGGGGATCTCTAAGGCGGGGCAGTAGTTTCATAAGGGCAACCGCACTCGTAGCCCGCCGCCTGCCAACTCCCTAATAAAGGTAGGATCTCGGCTAACAGCCCCACCAAGGAGCTTAACCCCTTTCTCAGGTCCACCAATCCCTGTCGGGAAAAGCCTGCCCTGACTTTTCAACCCGTCACACGTCGGCCAAAAGACCTCTGTTTTCTTAATATTGAGATGAAGCCCCAGAGATCGCCCATGCACGTTGATAATGTCTAAAGCCTTAGCAACCTCCACTGCGTTGCCTATGATCATCCCATCATCCAAATACCATGCATGAAACGGTAGGTTACAGTGTTCCTGAATCCGCATGATAAGGGGATGTAAGGCAAGGGCAAAGAGAAGGGGCCCCAAAGGATCTCCTTGCTGCACTCCGGTGGTAGCCCCAATACAATCATTGCCCACAAACAGCCTAGCAGGCTGGGCATAAAGGAACTGGACCCACGGATATATGGACAGGCATCGCTGGTGATTCTCTTGGAGAAAAACTGTACGGTCGACCATGTTAAAGGCATTGGAGAAGTCGACTGTAAGCATAGCCAGAGACCCATCCGCATGAAAAGAGTTGAGGAACCTGTTGGCACTGTGAAGCACCGCCTCTGCCCCATTTGGTACCCCTACTCCAAATTGAAAGTCCCCTAGGTACTGGGCAATGTCTTTTCCCAACCTTCTTCATTGCCACCTTAGAAACTAGCCTTCGCCAAATGCCCCCCACAGCGATAGGCCGAATTCCAATATCGGGCTTCAATAAGGGGGTGAGGGGGGCCGATGCAATGAACTCAGCAAGCGTCTTAGGGCAGGCCCCCCTAAGCCATAGGTTGACAACTTCAGTGATGGCCCGCGAGCAAACCCGAGGAAGTCACGGAGCCTTCGCCCCCAATAGCATCCAACAGGTGTTGGGCACGTATCCCGTCCCTACCACAAGACGTCCCTTTAGGGAAAGATCGGATAAATTTAAGCACACAACCCTCATCTACTGATAGAGCGGGTTGGGCTATAGGGTTAGAAGGAAAGGATGGAGGCGGCACCACTGGGTGTTTATTAATAATGACCTCCTTCATGGTCGATTCACATAGAGGGGCGACTCCACTAGAGCACAAAACAAAAGAACTTAACCGAATGCAATCGAAAACTAAATTAACCAAAAACCAAATTAACCTAAAATCAGTTATTGTTTTTTGTACACTTAGTTCACCAAAATCAACCATACTGAAACATAAGCATTTATATATTCATATAAGCTTTTATACGTAGGCCTGTAAACGAATCGAACGGACACGGTGTTCGTGTATGTTCATTTGATTTTTGTCTCCATGTTCGTTCATTAAGAAATTTGCCATGTTCGTGTTCGTTCGCTTAAAACGTAAATGAACAATTCATGAATGAACATAAGCGGACATTCACGAATATAATAAATGTGAACAATTTTGTATTACTAACAAACCCAATTACTAATTGGTTATTTATTTATACAAGTAGCTAAAGCCCAATTTATGTTTATATTTATCTAAAACTACGTATTTAATTAATAAACTTAAACGAACGTAAATAAACGAACATAAACGGACGTTCATGAACATAAATGAACGAACACAACGTTTGTTCATGTTCGTTCATTTAAGTAAACTAACAATTTTTTTCGTGTTTGTTCGTTTATTAAATAAACGACATAAACGAACTTCCCTTCGAACAAGTTCACTAACAGTTCATGAACATTAGGTTCGTTTACATGCCTATTTATACCTCTATTTGATGTATTTACAACTCCATTTCATGTACTTCTGGGCAAAATTAAAAAAATTAGCCAAAGTTTGGTTTTTGTTATTCACCAAAATTAACTAAACCAGACTAAAAACCAAAAATCTAACAATACTAACCGAACCAAGGAACCGATTGTTTAATAAGATTGATTAATTGATGACTTTGATTTTAGTTAGTTTCGGTTGAGGCTAATAATCGAATTGAACCGAACCATACATACCCTTAAAAGTGTTTGTATTCCCCGCTGCATCGCGCGGGCACTCTACTAGTTTTATACTAAAACGTGAATAGATTAACATCCAACTTGTTTGATTAAGTGTTGAATCATTAACAGGTTTGAATGGTTAAAATGTCTGAATGGTTTAGTGCTGAATGATTAAGTTTGACCTCTTAATAGTTAGTTTTCTTGTCCCACATTAGTAGGAGAACCTCATCAAGGTTCAATCTAGTTCAGTGCTTAATGGTTCAGCAAAATTCCAAATATTAATAGTTCAGCCTTAACCATTCTATTCATAAACTGAAATAAACGCGTTGAATGTTGAACCATTCAGCACTGAATGATTCGGAGCCTCACTAAGAGGCTTACCAAACAGCCCCTAACTTTTTTTAAAGATATACTTCATTAAACCAAACAAAAGCGGAATATCTCCAAGATAGAGATATCCGCACAAACAAGAGTTACATCATATCAATAGAAAATTAAACCACCCTTTCCAATCTAACGTACTATCGTTAAATTGACTCCTATACCAAACATACCTCAAAGCCTTACCGCCAGACACTATATAAACCACATCCACCTCATTATTTGCAAAGGCCTTCTCGTTTTGAGCTTTCCAAATACGCCTAGCCCTCAAAATGAGCACACCGTATACAATATCTTTCTTTGTCTTCGAGTCATTCATTTGTTTAACATATAGATGGACATCAGAGATCAAGAAGAAGTATATGGAGGTAGACTACACCGAAAGGCAATACCAGCCCAAACCCCATTCGCAAGCCTACAAGCCATAAAGATATGATCCGTATTCTCACCCACTTCACCACAAAAACTAATAACACCCATCTCCTACTACAATACTCCTCCTTCTAAGAGCACACATAGTCGGAAGCTGATCCATGCTCGCCCTCCACATAAATATATTGCACTTATTCGGAATCCACTTGCACCACACGTGTTAGTATCATCTTTAGAACCAACCCCGAGCAACCATATTCAAGTTTCTTTAATCGAATAAGTAGTATTAATCTATTTATTCCACACCCATTGATCGTTCTTGTTGTTGAGCCGAACATCAGAAATCAATTGATAACAAGCAACTACCTCAGCTACCTCAATAACCGAACTAGGATACTTCTTCCAGCACCAAGCAATCCCTCCCGACTCGTTTTGAGGCCCAATCCTTTCCGAGACCGTGCACCATTTATTATTTTCAAGCCAAAATATATCCGAGAATAAAACTTTTAGCGGTTCATTTGTAATCCACGGATCAATCCAAAATTTAACATTCGTACCTTTACCCACAGCACCCCGGGTCATATTAACAAAAGAAACGCCTTGAATCTTCAATCGATACCCAACTCTAACCATCTTGTTCCAAGTACCAGCAATCTTTTTGTTGGAATGGTATTCATCCCATCATCTTCCAGAAACGTGTATAACATCAATTACTTTTTCTCCAAAGGGCATCTCGTTCAATTCGATACCTCCATAAACACTTCAAGAGTAACGTATTATTACTCACATCAAGCTTATTTAAACCCAATCCACCCTCACTTTTTGCCTTTGTAACCCTTTCCCAAGCAACCCAATGGACCTTATGAACTTCATCATTTCTGCCCCAAAGAAAACGCTTAATAATGGACTCCAATTTAGTCACCATGGCCACCGGAGCTTTGTACAAGGAGATGTAGTATGTGGGGAGGCTTTCTAACATGGACTTGATAAGCACTACCCTTCCGCCCATAGCTAACACATTTGCCTTCCATTTCGACAATCTACTAGTGAACACCTTAACTACCGGATCCCAATTATTGATACGATTCATATTAGCTCCCACTTGAATTCTCAAATACTTAAAAGGAGTAACACTCGGTCTACATTCCAAAATACTCGCCTCTAAAGTCACATCCTCCTAGCTCTTCCCTAACCCAAAGAGAGTTGATTTCTGTATGTTAATCCGAAGACCCAAGCACAAATGAAATATCCGCAATATCCTTCTTAAAGCTGAAAAATAAATTTAGACCATTTACCCATTACCACAGCGTCATCCGCATATAGCAAATGAGAAACTGTAGGTCCCCCGTCACTAATCTTCACCCCCATCAAAAGATCCAATATCACACGTGTAAGTGCACGGAGTGTGACTAATTGCTTTTGGATTGACTTTATAGCGATTTTGGAAGTTTTGGTTAGAAGATAATACACCTTCGAGTGATCGTGGGGTCGAAGGTGGCTTTTGATAGGTCGAAGGAAGGCTTAATGAAGACATGTTTTGGTTCGAGCTGTGTTGCAGTTCGAAGATCACATTCGACCAATACGGAGGGTCGAATGTGAAGTAGTATATAAGGCTAAAGTTTTATTTTGTGATTAAGTTTTTGGTCATTTGATCTAGAATTTGTGTGTGCATTTCTCTCTGGTTTCTGGAAGGTTGTTAACCTGTTTATTTCATTGTAAACTCAATTGTAAAGATAAATAAAAAATGTTTATTAATGAAATGATTATTGAAAAGGTATTTGATTGTGTCTGATTTGATCTATATCATATTGCATACGATCTAGGGTTTCCGCACCTAGATTGTTCTACTTGTATGATCATATAGTCGTTTTTGTTAAAACCGATCCTCTACAAAGTGGTATCAGAGCTTATTTGGATCATACAACTGCAATTTGATAGATTTCGAACAGATTTTTATCCAAAAACACCTAAAATTTTTCTGTTTTGCATGAACTTTGAGTCT
Organism: Ambrosia x helenae; assembly: GCA_030844895.1. Classification (NCBI taxonomy): domain Eukaryota; kingdom Viridiplantae; phylum Streptophyta; class Magnoliopsida; order Asterales; family Asteraceae; genus Ambrosia; species Ambrosia x helenae. The sequence goes on along the minus strand of JAUTDX010006827.1, from coordinate 8,572 downwards.
AATGGAGATTGATTGATTTGGACTAGATTTCACGGATAAAATCAAAATTTTCATTCATTAAAGTTGATCTCCATCAAATCCGAAGCAAAACCTGATTAAGATTCTCAAAATCCATAAACTTTTGAAAAATTTGGGTCAAAATAACTGATTTTTGAAGAATAACTGTTTTTCAAATGTGTTGGGTCGAACCAGAGTGAATTGGGTCGAACATGTGAGTTTTTGGGGTCGAACCAGTGTTTTCAGGTTGAATCTGAGTGTTTTTAGGTCGAACAAAAAATCTTCAAGTGAGTTGTTTGTTCATTCGACCTGTTTGTTTTCATTTGACCATACGAGAGGTCGAAGGTGAGTTTGTCTAGGTCGAAGGAGTCTAGTGTGTTACTTTTCTACTTTCGAGTCTAAGCAAGGGGTCGAACTTGACACATATCTACATTCGAACCCACGTTTATTTTTCAGAGGTCGAACCTAGCTTTGTTTTTAGAAATTTTTCTAAGTGTTTACATTTCGAGTTTCATGGACAACATTTGGGGATTTCCTATGACACCTAGACGTACAACAACACAATAACAGAACGTTTCGATGAATCCGTGGGCAGTGGCTTCTCAGAAGACGAACACACAGTCATCTCAACCGATAAATTACATTGCCATGACTAGTTCAACACCACCACCTGTTACTCAACCTCCACAACCACAAGTGAATGACTATTGGGGAGTTGCAGCAGCAGCGGTGCATTCTCAGACCACTAATGCGATTACCACATTAATCAATGATCTATCATCGGGAAGTGGAAATCATCCTCCAAAGTTGATGGAAATGTCAGATTACAATTGGTGGCAGAAGAAGTTCAAGATTCATCTAGAGGGTATGGGATTGGAAGGAAGTGAAGCTTGGCAAATGATCATAAAGGGATAAGTTGCTCCATGTCTTGAGAACACCGATATCCAGATTCCACTTGAAGAATTGAAAGAAGACGAAAAGAAAAAAGTTTGCTATGGAAAAGAAAGCCTTTTCACAACTATCTCAGGCGTTGACTACAGATCTACTACATCAATTTGGATCGTGTACAACATCAAAGTAACTTGGGATATTATGAAGAACATGCATGATGGAAACGAGAAAACTAGAAGGCTCAGAATGGAGGAGTTGAAGAAAGAGTATGAAAACTTCAGTTATGTTGGGAATGAAACTCTAAAATAACTTTTTCCAAGATATTGTCATTTGTTAACCGAGTTGTCAAACTATGATATCAAGATTCCAATGTCATAATTGGTGGACAAATTTGCTGACTCGTTGCCTCCGTATTGGAGTCAACATGTTGAAGTCTTCAAAGAAAAGGATGCATACCCGTATTGGACTATCAATGAGTTTATTCAAAAGTTGGAGAACAAAGAGATGGAGGAGAAGAGAAAAGCTAAACGAGCACAGTTTCCACAGAACCCGGTGTTGTATCATGCTTCATCATCTGCCTCTATGTCTAGTTCATCAGTGGGTGGGAATTTTGCACCACATATAGCTTGTGTTTCAAATGTTGTCGAACCACCGAGAAACCCAATCAATTATCTTGCACCAGGACCAACCTACACACCAACTTACACACCAACTTCTTATCCAACAAACTCTAACATACCAACTCAACCACAAATGTCTGCTGCTTGTTATACAACATCTATGAACACATCTCGACAACAGCAATATCCGTCGATGACACAAGCATCTTTAAGCCAAAGTCCGATTGTGTTGGAAACTTCCAACATGAATAATGTGACTATAGAAGTGGCACAGCAGCACATTGCTTTGGTCTCAGCAATGGTCGCTTCATATAATGGACTAGTGGCAAGTCAGATAGGAAACAACAATCTGACTAATGAAGATTATGCCCAGATAGATAAGGAAGAGATGGAACTAATAGATATTCAATGGGCTTTTGCAAGCGTGATGAGAAGAGCTACCGAGTTTATCGAGAAGACAGGCAGAACTGATCTTGCTACCTCACCAAATACTACCTATGGATTTAACAAAGCTAAGGTAACTTGTTTCAACTATCGTACTCGAGGTCATTTCAAGAGAGAGTTACTCAACCGATGCAGCAAGGTAATAGAAACCCGTTTAATTCCAACTATCAGAACCGACAATCACAAAATCAGTTTACCTACCAAAGCCAAAACAACAACTATCCACAACAAAACAATTACAAAATCGACAAAACACCTCTCAAAATACCTCATCTAGACAATCATCTACACCCAATCAAACTCAAACTCAAACTCCATCTAACCCAACAAGAACTATTATTCCTATTTCTACACCAAATAGCCAATCTCAAAATGAAAACCAGAATCAGGCTTTGGTGATTCAGAAGGATGAAGGTTATGATTGGACTGCTATGCAATTGGGAGTTGAGGAGATTACTAGTGGGAATGTAGCATGTCTTGCTAAGGAGATGGATTTAGAGGAGTCGGTGATAGATGAAGATGTTTTGGATTCTGAGTAAGTGTCTGAGGTTGTGATTGAGGAGATTGTTGATGAAGTTCAAGTTTCTGTTGCTGAAAAGGATGAAGACACAAGTGCTGAGAAAGTTTCAGGGACAATCATTGACTCCATTGCTGATGTTTCTGATGAACCAGAATCTGTCTTTTCTGACTCGGAAGCAAGCATTAATTCTTTGGATAATGAGATTGATCAATTACTAGCCGAAGCAGACTTCTTGATGACGAAGAAATCGTGCATTGTGGATGATGCCTTCACAAAGATTGATTATTCTAAGTTCTTTGCTGGGAAGGAGGCTCACTTTGCACTGATGGCCATGAAAGATCCGCCTAAATCGGTAAGTTCTGATTCTACTACTGACATGCATAGTGATAAATAGTGTGGTATATGTGATAGATTGATTGAGGAAAACAAGCAACTCAAGGTTCAACTTGAGAGTGCTAGAATCAACATTTAATCTTATCGTAAGGATGCACATGATTTTAACAAAACACTTAAAGGGTATAAAAAGGACATTTCAGAATTAAAGAAAACTCTTTCTTTAAAACAAACTGCCATTAACAATTACATTAATGAACTTGAAGAAACAAAATTGGAAATGGCTACTATCAAGTGTTTTGTTGAAAAGGTCAATAAAAAGTTAGAAAGCTATAAACATGTAGCTTATGTTGTTGACCACATCATTGAGGAACCATCACAATCCAATAGTGCAAACTATAAATCTGTTCCTTCTCCAGTGTTATTTGAAAATCACAACTGGAATTCAGTAACACCAGAAAAATCAATGAATTGGATTCCTCATCAGACAATGAATCTAACATTTCTAGTGTTGGAGATCCTCATTCTGACGTGAGACGAATACTAGGATTGAATGATGAGGGAGTGGTCGCAGTAACGATGATTCAGATACTGAAGATGAGAAACCTACGAAAGGTGGTGATATTGCTTTGGAAAATCACATTATAACAAATGAACCAAGGTCACCTTTTCAGGTTCCACATCCTCAGATAAATGCACATAAAATGAATCAGTCAGTAAAAAAGAATGATAAAAATGGTTCAGTTAACAAACCTATGAAGGTTCTCTATCGGATGGAAGGATCCGATAAGATAATCTCTGATGAGGAATACCCAATATAATTTGCCAATTATTCAAAGATTGAGAAAATTTGGCAGGACAGTACAATTTGGTTTCCTAAGCATGAAATGACCAATGATATTCCTCCTGAACTTTTAAAGAAATTGTATTATGATAACTCTAAGGAACCAAAGGTTCATTTCACTGAATTCATTAAGCCGAAAGAAAAGGTTAACGGATTTATTGAATCGGCTTACTCAAAGGAGCCCGCTCCAATTAGTTTAAGGCGAAAGTGTGTTGATGATCAATACCCGGTCAATTCATTCGCAAAACCTAATTCAAAGAATGTATTTGAAGAATACCGTGCATGATTTAAATGTGCGGAGAGAGGGCATTTACTTACTCACTGCCCATATGAGAGACATAAAAGGCACGAAGTTGAGCAGAGGTAGAATTTTAGGAATTTGGTTAATGATCATAGACAAAATGGTTCACAAAGACAATTTGTTCCTTAGAGGCAACAATTTGTTCCTCAAAGGCAACATTTTAGATCTCAAAGAAACAACAGTTTTTCCCACAAAGACAACAATTTTATAATCAAAATCAGTTTTATAACAAAAGAAAAAACAGACCGATTGTCTATGATAACAGAAACCGAATTGCCAAGGAGAAGAAACTGAAGAAACCAATGGTGAACACAACAAATGATAAACAAAAGGTTTTTCCAAAACCGGCTGTGAAATCATCGGTTGTACCTGTGTCTGTTAAATCAGATAAGGTAACCAAGAAAGTTTCATTTTCGAACTATACACAGAAACCTACTGAGACACAAAAATCTCAGATTAGGATTCTTAAACGTTCTAAACAATCTTGGACAGCAACGGGTTCTCCAGGTGCTTCTACATCAACTACCAATGTCAAAACTGAGGTGTGAAAGGTTTGAATGACCAGAAAAGATTGATTCGAAACCAAGTGTTTGTGAGAGTGATTCTTTGAAGTCTAACATTCAAAGACCCAAGACCAACCGGGCTTGGGTCCTTGTTAAAAACTAACTTTGTTTGTGATTTGTGCAGGGAGCTTTAGCTGGCCTATAAGCAGTCTTTGGATTGTCGACAGTGGAGCTTCTGGGCACATGACTGGAGATTTAACGTTACTATTTGATATCAATAACATTAATGGTGGATATGTGGAATTTGCGGGAAACAAAGGAGGTTATATAACGATGGAAGGGAGTGTTAGTAATGGATTTGTGAGTTTTAAAAGAATTTCTTATGTGAAGCAAATTGATTATAATCTGTTGAGCGTCAGTCAGATTTGTGACAAACAGTTTTCTGTTCACTTTGATGATAAATCTTGCTATATTCTTAAACCCGGTTTCATCATTCCAAAAGAGTGGATCATGTTAAAAGCACTAAGAGTGAACAACTTGTACATTCTTGATATGAGCAAGGCTATGACAACCCGGGGTCAAGTCAAGTGTTTTCTATCCAAGGCTATAGAAAAAGAATCTATTATGTGGCCACAGAAGGGCGGGGCACATTCACCTGAGAAAGACGAATCATTTGGTGAAGAACGGCTTGTAGAAAGGGTTAATGTGAAGCATTTTAAATTGAATGATAAATGCGTGAGTTGTAAGAAAGGTAAACAGCACAGACAGTCCCACAAACTGAAGAAAGTAAACTCTGTAGAATTGCCACGTGAACGTTTGCATATGGATCTTTTCGGACCTGTCAAGCGTAAGAGTCATTGTGGAGAGCTTTACTGTCTTGTGGTTACAGACGATTACTCAAGATTCTTGTGGGTGATGTGCATGCAACACGAAAGTGAGACGTTTAATAATCTGAAGGTTCTGTTCAACCGGTTTGTAAACATCTATAGCTTAAAGATCAAACGAATTCGTAGTGACAACGGGACGGAGTTCAAAAGTTCTCAGATGGATGCACTCTGTGAATACAAAGGAATTCATCACGAGTATAGTGCACCGTACACTCCACAACATAACGGTGTTGTAGAACGCAAAAACAGGACTCTAATAGAAACGGCACAGACAATGCTTGCGGACTCGAATCTTCCACTGATGTTTTGGAATGAAGCAATTTACACAGTTTGTTACACACTGAATCGTGTATTAATTATGAAGAAGTTTGGAAAACTTCTTATGAACTACTTAATAGACGAAAGCCGAACTTAGAGTATCTAGAACCTTTTGGGGCACCTTGTACAATGTTGAATTCTATAGAGAAGTTTGGACCGGAAGCAGAAGAGGGCTATTTTATTGGGTACGCGACACCACTTAAACGTGTATTCAACAAAAGAACTCGAATAGTTGAAGAGTGAGTGAACGTGGAAGTGCAACGCTACACTCAAAATGTTCAAGGAAGTGCCCTGATTGTTTGTTTGACTATAAAGATTTCTTTGAGTCATTCCATCTAGATAGCTTGGTTGAAGAGGCTGTTTTACGTTTATATTACGAGTGTGGGAACGGATTGACTTCACAGTTGGTGCGTCCGATCACTGTAACTCCTCCAGCAGCTTCTAATGATACCAATGTTCCTGCTAATGAAGAAGAGGTTTTCCAAGAAGCTTCTACTACTCTTGACTCATCAGAATCGGAAGACGACGCTGAAGTTTTCAGTGAAGCTATCTTAGATCATGCTACGGAGACACCACCAGTGAACCCAAATCCAGATGTTGCATCTTCGTCAATAGGGGTAATGATCTTGATATGGCAGAAAACATGACTAGTCAAATGGGAGTTCAAGTTCCTGATCATCCGGAATCTCGGATTTATCAGATTCATCCGCTTGAGCAAGTTATTGGTGGTCCGGCAACAGTGTCATGACTAGAGGACAACTCTGGCGTGCAACATCACATGACAATATTGGAGCCCTAGCTCTATATGTTAAAATACAAAAATCTGGTTGTCAAAATGACTGGTCCTTTGCTTGTTATGTTTCGCAGGTTGAGCCGCGGACATACAAGGATGCTTTACAGGATGATGCGTGGGTTGAAGCAATGCAAGAGGAATTATTATAGTTTCAGAAACTGGGAGTCTGGACGCTAACAGATTTACCACCAGGCCGGAAGAAGATTGGCATAAAGTGGGTTTTTAAGGGTAAAAAGGATGATCGAGGCGTTATTGTTAGAACATAGCTCGGTTGGTCGTTCAGGGATTTAGTCAAACTGAAGGAATAGATTACAATGAAGTCTATGCACCGGTTGCGCGTATAGAAGCAATTCGTATGTTTCTAGCGTATGCTTCCTACAAGAAGTTCAAGGTGTATCAGATGGATGTGAAGAGCGCATTTCTGTACGATGTGGTCAAGGAAGAGGTATACATTGGTCAACTACCAGGCTTTGAAGATCCTATCCACCGGGATAAGGTCTATATACTCAACAAAGCACTTTATGGTTTGCACAAGCTCCACGACAATGGTATGAGGAGTTGAGTACGTACCTTCTTTCAAAGGGATTCAAACGAGGTTTGGTAGACTGTATCCTGTTCACAAAAAGAACAAGGGTGACTTGCTTCTTGTTCAGATATATGTTGATGACATTATTTTTGGTTCTACTAATGAGCTTTTATGAGAGAATTTGACGAGTCATGCAGGAAAAGTTCGAGATGAGCACAATGGGGAAATGCGGTTTTTCCTAGGCTTGCAGGTGGATCAATTGCCAACGGGCATCTTCATTCACCAGACGAAATATGTATCTGAAGTCTTGAGTCGGTTCCAAATGGAAGATTCAAAGCCTACGGATACCCCAATTCAACCTAATCACGGAATTGGAGTTGACGCTAAGGGGGAGCTTACAGATCCCTTCACGTATGAGCCATCGTCGGATCTTTGATGTACCTGACTGCATCTTGTCCAGATATAATGTTCGCAACATGTCTCTGTGCTAGATTTCAATCAAAGCCAAAATAGAGTCACCTTACAGCTGTCAAACGAATCCGAGATATCTGAAGGGTTGTCCCTCGCGTGGACTGTGGTACCCTAATGATGATAATTTTAATTTCATGCCTTTAGTGATGCAGATTTTGGCAGTTGTGATAAAGACAGCCAATCCACAACGGCTGGATGTCAATTCTTTGGGAGCAGGCTCGTGACCTGGCAATGCAAAAAGCAGACAGTAGTTGCCTTATCTACTTGCGAAGCGAATACGTGGCAGCATCGAGTTGCTGTTCACAGGTTTTGTGGATTCAACAGCAGATGCGCGACTACAGTTTGCAATATCTTAAAACCCTAATTAATTGTGATAATGAAGCTGCCATAGCACTCATTAAAGACACAGTCAATCACTCTAAGGCTAAGCACATCCGGATTAATTATCACTTTATATGTGATTGCTATGCTAAAGGGTTGATTGATATGGTCAAAATCCACACTGACTATTAGAGATATGATCTTTTTACCAAAGCTTTTGACAAATCAAGATTCGAGTTTTTGTAAAAGCTAATGGGATTACGAAAAAACAAGACTAATCGTCACCTCGGTTTATCACATCTTTTAGTTTTAGTTTTTATTGTTTTTCAGAAAATCAAAAACCCAAAAATATGTTTTTCATTTCAGGCGGAGTCATTATTTCAGAAAAACCAAAACATTGAAAAATCCAAAAGGCCATAAAAATCAGAAAAACCCAAGATTATTTTCCAGGAGAATAAGAGGAAATGATAGTACATCAGTGGGGATCTCACACATGCTAAGAATTGAATGCTAAATAAGGCATGTATTGATTTTGTGTGATATGCTGGTAGGCTGTGTAGAATTATTACTGCGTGCCTTAGTGATACAAACATAACAAACTACTCGCTAGTGGCTGAACACCTCATGGGCATATGTTCTTGGTACCGTAATTTCGTTTGGTAGGGTTGCCAAAATCTGAGGTTTCGGGTCGTTATGTTAATTGTTATCTGGGGTATCTTGATTGATCTTCTGTCATATTAATTTACGGATCTAGATTCAATCATGATATTTGCTAAAAGAGCTATGATGTATTGTAAAATATA